>JABUIW010000141.1:207175-234178 GCA_013363375.1 Menidia beryllina | reverse complement strand
ATCTATCTATCTATCTATCTATCTATCTATCTATCTATCTATCTATCCAGTTCATCTGTTTGTCCCTTCTACAGGAGTATCATGTCACACATTTTGACCAAAGACATAGCACTACAGTAAACCAGCATATGCTAGGAGCATCAGAAAACGGCCTCTCTCCATTTTGCTTAACTGATGCATACGTACAGTATCAATATGGATGCAATTTCCTCTTTCCATCCATCCATTTTCTATACCACTTATTCCCAGTAGGATTGGAGGTTGTTCCAGTATTTTGGCGTGAGGTAGAGTATACTACACACTGCTTACCAGCCCAACACACGAACAAGACACACAACCACTCACATTAGCATGGAATGTTATAAACACGACTTAATGTAACTTTCATGCCTTTAGGCTGTGGAGGGAAGCCAGAGGACCTTTAAAAAACATATAAAATCTATACAGAAGACCACAACCAGGATCTAAACCCTATTTCTGTGAGGTGATACTGTTAAACTGGATGCACTTTAATTAAAGGTTTTGAGCAACTCTTTCTTCACCTTACAGAGGCAAGAACTACTCCAAAATGTGCCATAAGAGAGACTTGTCAATATCTAATTCAAATTACTTGTTGTTAAGTCTTTCTTGTCTTTGGATAACCTTCTTTGCTTTTTAGTAATTGGCAAATGGAATCAAACTTTATACTCCGGTAGTATTCTGTAAACATTAGCACAATTTATTGATTATTCTTCAGTAAACTACACATACAGTATTTGTTGTGCCTTTGTACGATATGTTTAACTATGGGGGTAAAAATGGATGGAAGGGACATTGAGCTCATCTATTATAAGGTCAGGTCTCATGACTCTTTCACACTTTCAGCCTTCAAATAGTAGAAGTGCTTTCTGAAAGAATTTAGTAAATGATAAAGTCATGCCCAGCTGTTGTCAAGAACAAGGACAGAGCTCCAGAACTGAAACTGTACTGGACTTCAAGCAGTGCAAACCTTTGTTCTGCGCTAACACTAAACTCCACTTTTATACTGTCATCTATTGTCAGGGCCAGAGTAACTTATTGACGAGTGCATTGATTTTCTGATTAATGGACCTTTTCACCATTGGCATATACTGCTGCAGACATCATTTTAATGGGCGCATGATCAATACTTCCATCAACACTGAAAATATCCCACCGTCAAGCCACAGGAGATGCGTCCGGGGATGCGTTTCTGTCTGTCTGATAACAGTGAGCTCCTAAAGAGAACACTGTTGTGGGTGTGACAGTGTCTAAACAAAGGCCATGCCATTGCTTTATTCAACCGATAACAAAATAAAATATTTTACAATCACCAAAAGCAGTTATAAACACTTTGTGTATGCGCCAGATGCTTATTTTATGCTTAGTTTTGAATTTGCTCGTTAATGTGTATTTGATATTTCATTTACATTCATAAGTAACATTAATAATTTAAGTTAAATTATTAACTTATACATATGTATAAGGTTAAAAATGTGAATTTGAAATAATTACAGGACATTACAGGGTGGGCCTTTAATGACGTTTTAATTCTGCACCAGGTGCCCAGTAAGGTAACCATCGTAAAATTGACACGGAAGGAGGAAGGTTGGTGCCTCACGGTTTTCTGATCGTGCCATGCTTGTACTACACAGGTGTTGTTACCATGTGGAGCCTTAGATTTTGATTCATGAAAGTTTAGGAGGAATGTTTTCAGATGTGTTCGTTTTTGTTATCGCCTTAGTTTTAAAATAAAAATGCAAAAATGTGACGTCAGTGGAAGCTATCGTTTTATTTTGGATGCGTCAGCCACAAAGCTCCAACCTATCACGGATTTAATTAAGACTCTCGAAAATACCCTACACTTAGTTCAGCTCTTTTTCCAGTGGAGTCGCATGCAAACAGTTCTACCTTGGGCGACATGGATGTGTCTTATAAGAACCTAAACAAGACAACTTCTATAAGATGTAGTGGAAGTGTCATAGAAGAAAATCAACCCTTTGCTGTGCCAATTAATAATTGATTTTGCCACAGCCTCCAATGAGTTGTTAATGATAATAAACGTAAAAAAGAAAATGTGTGTCATAGTGAGGTAAATGACATATAAAAAATCAACAAACAAACAAAAAAAATACGGCAACCTGACTGTGCAGACGAGGTCACAGATTACCAGTCTGGTGTGAACTGCCATTAAGGTCATGGAGGTCAGGAATCATCCTTCCCTCCAAATGCTTTATGAGCAGTCCATTACACAAGTTCCAGCTACTACCTTCCAGGGGAGATTCAGGGTCCCCAGATCCAGGCTGAACCATTACAAGAACTATTTCCCGCCAAAAGCGATCAAACTGCTAAAGAACCAACAATAATATTCAGTGCATTAAGTTGCATGGTGCAATATTTCATACCTGTACGATACAGTGGGTATGTCTTCCTCATATGCATATCGTATACATATATAGTTCTGTACATATTCCCTACACATTTATAACGCTAATGTGAAGTATGTCGCTGCTGCACCTTCCTGTAAACATCTCCTACAGTACCATTATTATTATTATTATTATTATTATTATTATTATTATTATTATTATTATTATTATTATTATTATTATTATTATTATTAGCTGCAGTTGGATAGAGTCCAAGAAAAATGTCCCTATGGGGACAAAGAAAGTATATCGTATCTTAAATAGTTTAATCTTCTTATCAAGTGTCTTTTCTACTGACTGTGCTGATCACAAATTGTGTGCTACTTTTTAAATCCCGACTTAAATGAACAAAAATTTTAAGTTGATTTAATTCAGGTTATAGTTCATTTTAAGCTAAGTTTAGGTTTAGGTTAGGTAGCACTCTAGGTGTCTGAAAAATGGGAATTTATGCAAAGTGTTGGAAACTTTAAAGGAGACATGATAATATTCCACACATTGAAACAGATTTTCTCAATGTCTCAAGTGACTTTTGTCTGAATTGTTTGTAGTTTGCTTTGATATAAATATCAGTGGATAGAAGTGTAATCTATACTTCCACTAGAAATTGGTCTGTTACATTTGAAGTTAGTAGAAATCAATAACCCTAACTTCTAGGTACTTTCTTTAATAAACACCTAAATCCTCAGTATGCCAGGGAACTGCTGTGTGCGATGTGTTTAATTACTGCTATTGTACAGTTAGGCATAAATAACCATGTATTTGCACTTTGAGAACTCTCAACTCTTCTTGGATTAGGTTCGAAGTCCAAATTGAATTATTAGAGTTATAAAGTGATTAATATGACAGCCAAAAGAATACACTTTCACTTTTCCTTTAAATGTTTCATGAATGCCTTTGTAGCTTGTAAAACAGCATATTTTCACAATTTTGTGTCAAGCTGATACACTATATTGCCAAAAGTATTTGCTCACCTGCCTTGACTCACATATGAGCTTAAGTGACATCCCGTTCCTAATCCATAGGGTTCAATATGACGTCGGTCCACCCTTTGCAGCTAGAACAGCTTCAACTCTTCTGGGAAGGCTGTCCACAAGGTTTAGGAGTGTGTTTATGGGAATTTTTGACCATTCTTCCAGAAGCGCATTTGTGAGGTCGCACACTGATGTTGGACGAGAAGGCCTGGCTCTCAGTCTCCGCTCTAATTCATCCCAAAGGTGTTCTATCGGGTTGAGGTCAGGACTCTGTGCAGGCCAGTCAAGTTCATCCACACCAGACTCTGTCATCCATGTCTTTATGGACCTTGCTTTGTGCACTGGTGCACAGTCATGTTGGAAGAGGAAGGGGCCAGCTCCAAACTGTTCCCACAAAGTTGGGAGCATGGAATTGTCCAAAATGTCTTGGTATGCTGAAGCATTCAGAGTTCCTTTCACTGGAACTAAGGGGCCAAGCCCAGCTCCTGAAAAACAACCCCACACCATAATCCCCCCTCCACCAAAGATGCATTGCACTTGGTGATGTATGGCTTGGATGCAGCTGCTCGACCATGGAAACCCATTCCATGAAGCTCTCTGCGCACTGTTCTTGAGCTAATCTGAAGGCCACATGAAGTTTGGAGGTCTGTAGTGATTGACTCTGCAGAAAGTTGGCGACCTCTTCGCACTATGCGCGTCAGCATCCGCTGACCCCGCTCCGTCAGTTTACGTGGCCTACCACTTCGTGGCTGAGTTGCTGTCGTTCCCAAACACTTCCATTTTCTTATAATACAGCTGACAGTTGACTGTGGAATATTTAGGAGCGAGGAAATTTCACGACTGGATTTGTTGCACAGGTGGCATCCTATCACAGTTCCACGCTGGAATTCACTGAGCTCCTGAGAGCGACCCATTCTTTCACAAATGTTTGTAAAAACAGTCTGCATGCCTAGGTGCTTGAATTTATACACCTGTGGCCATGGAAGTGATTGGAACACCTGATTCCGATAATTTGGATGGGTGAGCAAATACTTTTGGCAATATAGTGTATGTTCTCTTGGGTCAAGTTAGAAAATAATTTTGGTTAAGGCTTAAAAAAGTAACCTTCAAGGGTCCCATTTATACGTGTCATATGCATGTACTCATGTAATATCTGTAGCACCTGTAAAAATGTTATTGTCTGTGAACAAGAAGTTACCAGATCCTGGTGCATAAACTGCTGGATTGCACGTCGAAGATTTGTAAAGATTTGTTCAAGCGGGCAGCATGACAACATTTCCTGTGACATGTTACAGCAAACTAAGTGAAATAAATAGGAGTGTATATGTCTGACTTCTGTGATCTAACTGCTGCATGTCTACTCCTGCCTTGGCGTTGAACTAATAAAACATTTCTACACGTTACACGATCAAAGAATGGTCTACCATTTGCAGTTTCTTGTTGACATGTCCATGTTTTTGTTTTGTGAGTTTTTTTTGGGGCGGGGTGTCATTTTTTCTAATTTTTCATTAGTATAACACAATTCACCCGTTTTAATGCATTTTCAGAGGGCAACTCAAAAATTCCCACTGTTTCAGATGATGCTGTAAGATTTTAAGTATATTGATGAAACCATCACATCATGTCACATTTGCATTCTGCTTCAGCCTCAGCCTTTTTTTTACTGTATTTTGTGCAACTGAAAGCAGAGTGAGACTTCTGCAGTGTCCAATTTTACTTTTGGTGTTAGAACCACAGCATCATCCAGCAGTACCACAACCTAAAAAAGTTAAAGGCAAGTTCTCTGTTGGCAAAATGTCCCAAAAATTTTTCTTCAAGATCCTCAGAAGGAGCAGCAAGCTTTTATTCACTTACTTCTCACTTACTAGAATCTGTAGGTAATACACAACAGACATACAGAGTTTGTATGAATTTCTTATTGACCCAATGGTCCATAAGAAAATATTTTGTCTCAGTTTTTGTTAATGTTATTTTTTGTTAAATGCTGTAAGTGTTGGAAAATACTTAAATCTGTGGTATATTTTAGTTATAGTCATTCAGTTTTTCTTTTCTATCTGGACTCTGTGCTAATGCCTAGGTATGTCAAGCAGAACAATACCATCCATCCATTATTATAACTGCTTATTCCCCAGTGGGGTTGCGGGGGGACTGGAGCCTATCCCAGTTGTCAATGGGTGAGAGGCGGGGTACACACTGGGCAGTTACTTTGCTGTAAGGCAAAGGTGCTACCCACCACATTGCCACATAGCAATACCTCTACATTTAATTTTTAATGATATTTAGCCATTGACTTGAGAAGAAAGGTAGTAATGAAATCAAACTAATGCATTAATGACAATTTGTGGTTACTGTGAAGTAGGCTTCAGCTGTGTTGTTCACTGTGGCTAAATGTTAGCCAGAAGGACACTGACTCTATATGTGACCAATTATATATGGCAAAACAACAGCTGTCCAACACGTAATGATGCAGGGGGAAAGTGTTGTTTGGTTGAAAAATACTGACAAAGTGAACAACATTACGAGGCAAAGGTGACACAGTGTGAAATTATTTACATACAGCATTGGCTTTTGAGTTTTAAGGTGTTTTTTAAAGGGGAAAACATGGGGTTCTGCTGGCTCTCTTTCTAATATATTTTATCTTTGGCTCACTCCTCAGATTCTCCAACCTCAAAGCCCTCTAACTGATGCCTGCAGAGGATAAGAAACCTTTAAGAGAAGAAAAACGTACAAAAAAAATTAGTCTGCAGAATTTATAAAAAAAAGCATCATAAAACTTAAAATAATCAATTAATTTCTCTATATCTACTAATGCCAAATAGGGTGCCACAGGGGGGATGGAGCCTAACCCACCTCAGCTTAGAATAATCAATTGTCTGAATATTGCATAGTGAACATTTAGCTATTTCAATTATACATGTGAAATAGGGACCAAGCTCAGATACTTTATAATTCTAGTTTAAATAAGGACATGTCTTAAAGATTGTTAAAGATTATCAACATTTATAGCAACTGCAAATTTCTGCGCAAACATAACTACATTTATTTTGCAAAAGTATTACACCACATTTTCTGTCACAAGGGTTTTGCACATCGATAGAAAGGTCTCATTTTTATTATATCTTTTTGCTCTTAGAATTATAATCCACTCAATATGTGATCAAAATGATCCTCTAACATGTGTGATTCTTTGGTAAAGCTGGAACATGTGTGTTTTAATAATAAGGTCATGTGGTCTGACAGAGTATCTTGAGGCAACATTGAGCAGGTTGATTAGGTTCTGCGAATATCTGCACTTACCCTGAGTCAATAAACTTGAGGAGCAGATTCTAGAAAGGAAGACAGCATCCTGATGGCACCAGTCAATGATCATCATCAAATCCATTAACTACTGTAGATATTGCCCAGTGCCTCATACTTGGTCACCATCCCAACAACATCTACTCGTAAGAAAAAAAGAGAAGTGTTTTTCTTTATCTCTTCAAGTCAGTTATAATTACTTTTCAATATTTTCATCAGCATGTCTGCCTTGAAAAACCCTGTCTAGCATTTGAAATCTCTTTTATAAATATTCTAAATGTTTCTTTTCAGATCAGTGCCGAGGTTTTAGAAGAGACACCAGAGCACAGTGGTGACCTTGGTCTCAGTTTGAAGTTGAGTTTTTTGTCAATATGTTCAAAGATCAGATTGATATTTTAGGGGGAAACGTTTTGCAACTACCCACATAAAAAATATTACCATATTATCAAGCAATGATACATTGTGTAGAGCAGGGGTCACCAACCTTTTTGAAACGGAGGGCTACTTCATGGGTACTGAGTCACACGAAGGGCTACCAGTTTGATACACTCTTCTGAAATAATACATTTGCTCAATATGCTTTTAGCTATACTTTATTAATAATCATTAATGATACTCATCTGTGACAACAGTGACAACAAAATGGGAAACATATCAATATCCACCACTTTATCTCTATCTCAGCAACTGTTAAATTTTCAGATGATCACTTACTGTACATCACTACATTTACATAGGAGTTTTCAATTTCACTCATTTTCACTAGCCACTGACAAAACCTTTTATCAAATCATGAACTATGTTGCACTATGTTTAAAAAGGTTATCAATTATCTAATGTTAAAGAAAAATCAACTCACATATTAAAAAGAAATCTGAAATCTCATGACCAAATCTTTAACAGATTGGCATTGCATGCTGTTCACCAGTGCATTGTAATCTGGTGAGTAACTTGACACTGCAACTGTGAGTGCATATTTCAGATGTGCTTTTTCTGCCCGTAGTGCGCTTCCCGGTGGCTAGTTAGCATGCTAGCTTTTGTGGCACGAAGTGAAGTGTTTCTCCACATTGTGCCGCTTTGCCGTCGCCACGGTTGCCCCGAAAATCACACACACGCAGGTTTCTTTTACAGTCGTAAAAAATAACTCCTCCTCCCATTCGTTATGAAAGTGATACGTTTTTTTTTTCGTTTTTCTCCCATGTTTTTGGGGTAAGAAACTGCACCCATCTCCGCTGCGCCCGCTAGCTTACTCTCCACTGACACTGGTTTTGTTTTGTCACGTGCACAATACTAACCTTTGAACTAGAGAAAACTTAAACTTAATATATAATGAGCATATTTTTAAGATATTGTCATTTTAAATAAAATCTATATGATTGCAAGTGTGATTAAAATAGAATAGCAACGGAACAAAATTTAATTTTAGACGCAGCTCAATATTGAGTTGTGCTATTTTTAGAACAGGCCTGCGGGCGACTCGGGTGGTCCGTGCGGGCGACCTGGTGCCCGCGGGCACCGTGTTGGTGACCCCTGGTGTAGAGTTTATGATACATCCGGTTGTAGATGAATTATTTGAGGCTGAATCAATTTAAATGTCACAAATCTATAATAGTGAATATTTCCCATTAAAATAATGAAGAAATATAAAATGTTGTTAAAAGTATGACTGCATTACACATTACATCGAGCCACATTGTTGTAAAATTAACACATGACTTGTTGACTTGTTTTCAGAGAAAAATCCCTAGTCAGAGTCAGTGGTGACAGCGAAGAGATGGGAAGCACAGAAACAATTGTGAAGGGGGTATAAAGGTATAGAGGTATGGAGGTATAATTACAACATTCTTTAATCAACTATTGTGAAAAGAGGTGACTCATATACCAGTTACGTTTTTGCAAATAAACCTTGTATCAACCTTTAGATAAATAAGTTCCCCACATAAAAAAGTTTAAGAGAACATCTTAGAATTGTTGCCCTTTTTTAAAGCTCAGGCATAAGAGCACCAGTCGAATAGTTGGTGGGATAATCCCTGGTATATCCCTGAACAACAGGTAAATATGTCTGCAAGGTTATCATGAATGTATGACGTGCGAGCTTGTGACGTAACAGTGCTTTACAGTCTATATACTATTGGTCGCAAACTTTGATTAATTTCGGCTAAACGGTTTTGAGCTTTGGGAAGAAAGATGAACGGCAGTAGCAGAGGAACAACATTGTTGTATTGATTATATTATATAACACAAGCCATCAAATAGGGGTCTGGGCAGCTGAACAGCCATTGTGACATGATGACTTTGTTAAGATGATAGATTCCATCAAACATATCTGTTTGTAAATCACATGTCACAGTCAAGGCCCTCGGTGAGGCAGGATGACACTTGACTTTATGACACTTAACCCCCTTTAGACACATCTGTAGGTTAAGAGCAAGTTATAGGTCCATTTCACAATGCATATGATTGTCATTGTAATTTGGGTGTCCTAATACTGTACTTAAAAGTAAAGCTATTCAAAATACATCATAGACCCAAGGCCCCAATTTGTCTCACACATTTTGTGCTATAAATCAAGCTTTGCACATTCATATTTCAACTTTCATTAGTTTTACATTTTTGTTTTGCAGCAGCACCATACAGGATATTTAAAACAACATCTTCTACAGAGATCCATATACTCAGTGCACAAATACTTATCATAGTGCAATACATCACAGACTACCTGCTTGCTTGCAATAACCCACCTTAAGCTCTGAGCCAAGTGACAAATGAGAGAACAAAGAGTTTGAATGTGCAGATGAATGATCCTGATGATTGCCCAGGATTGTAATAAAACACTGTCAACTCTAATGCTGTTAGCATTTCATTGGTCTGTTAGCTGAGTTGCTTTTTGGCTTATGTGAAGCCTTAGATTTGATTTCCACTTAAACATCTTGCTACGGTTTCCATTCATTACCCCTAACAAAAGTTTGAAACAAGCAGGTTGCCATATAGCCACTCTTTGTAAGGCTATAAAAGGTATCAGAATGTGTGTCTAAATAAATAACAGAACTACTGTATATATTATTCAGACTACAAGACAGTAAACAAATTAAACCAGTATAAAGTTTCCCCAGTGTAATTTGGTCAAACGAGATAAACTAAATGGGCACAACGGGATTATGCAGTCATATACGGTACAAGTTTTAATTGCATCGGAAGTCATAGGCTCCAAAGTCATTTGTGGCAAAAATCTTTTTTTTTCCAAGTAATGAAAGGAGAAGAAGAGACATAGTTATAGAGAGCTTTCACAAAAATGCATTTTTCTGTACAGTTATTTTTACTTCTGAAATTCTCACAACACAATGTTGCAAAACAGGCCGTGTTACTGGGATCCCAGTTAAAAAGAAAAGTGTTCTTCTGAGTAGCTGTAAGAGACTTTTTAGGCTACTTCATACATGCCCAATCAAGCTGGGGCTTACATGTCTCTCTTTTGCAAGTGGAGTTTAATAGGAATGTTTAGTATACTTGGCTTGTCTGATGTGTATAATGTACCAGCCATGCAGGGCTGATCTTCCTCTTTTTGGAATTAGTGGATTACAAGGTGAAAGAGAAAAATGTCGCCAACTGCTTTTAAGTAATTCAGAGCCTCTAGAAAAACAGAAAAAGAACAATTTAAATTTAATTGCAGTTTTAGTCAAACCTAAACAAAAAAAAAAATACATTGGACTTTAATATATCCAGAGGAAACTTCTGCCGTGCTTAGGAGCCAGCCCTTGTATGCACTTCTGTTTCAAAAGCTGTCATGAATTTAAGCTCCGTCATCCATCAGGATTCAATTTCTCGACAGTTTCCCGCCTGAATCATATCAGATGTGATTAAAGTGACAAACCATAACGGACAGGAAGCACAATAATACAACAAATTCATATGTGATTTCATCAGTTTTATTCGTTTCATGGCAATTCCCTGAGTTATGCTGATGCTGATGTCCTAAACAGCATTGCTTTAATGCTTGTTATCTCACAGCCATCAGGGCTGTTGGGTTTTCTGTCAGACCAGAGGAACATGGCATCTAATTGTAAGTTCGTAGCTGACCCCTTTCATATTGATTTTGAACTAAAAGGAAGTTTATGGTGCCATATGGTGCGAAGCCAACTTAGTTTGTATTTATAAAAAGTGTTTGAAGTTTAAAGAGAGGCTCCCTTGAATCAGCCAGGGTTTTGATTTGAGTAAATTCAAACATGTGCCCTAGGCCATTCCTCTGAACATCTCACATCTCAGAGAGGGGTCTGACAGGAAGTTTCCAGTTGGTCGGCAACGCAATGTGGTGGTTTGGTATGTGGTAGAGTACGTGGGAGGGAGGTGGATAGTGGGTTTAAGTTCTTAATAACGCATAATTTTATATAAAGAGAGGGAGAGAGTTTTGTAAGTAAAATGTATTAACACAAAGAAAATAAAAATACATACATGTGCATTTTTTGCCACTTATAGATGCACACACTCCTCTGAGGTATTCATTTCTGCACAAGAATATAGTTTGCGTCTTCTGAGCTATAGTTAGCTCAGAAGATGTGACAATGAAAGCTGCAGCAGGAAGCCAAACGTGCAGTTTTAGCAAATGTTAAAATTAGCAATCCATTAGTGAAGGAGAGAAAAGGAAGAATGAATTGCTTTCCAACTCTCTACTTTTGGAATCACAACTAGTTGATAAGAAAAAAAAATGCTGAGTGAAAATGAAAACGAACATAATCAACTCAGGGGCCAAAATCAATACCATAGCAGATGAATAATAATAAAAAAAAGTTTGTCAGCCTCTGATGCAGTGCAACAATCGTTTCAGGAAAGACTCAATATTCTGTTCTTTTCTAGTGGAATTAAAACAATTGCAAATAGTGTCCTCTCTTAAATTCAAAATATAGGTGGAGATAAAAGATATTGAAATGGTTTTTGTGCGCATGCATCATATAAACACACAGCATCCAAATCTTTTGGTGTACATGTGTTTAAGTTGTAATCATTTATGGTTAATCAACTTTAACTGGTGATGTTGAAGCTGTTTCAAAGATTCATAGGACTATCATGGATCTAAATGCCTTCGAGCATTACACACAATCTTAAGTTGTCAAATACAACCCAGAGTTCAATTAAAAGATGAGCGTCTTATCATGGCTGACAGCAGGGTTGACACAAACAATTCAAGGGTGGGAGGATGACAGCGTGTCACAATGCATTTGTCAAAGTGACATTGCAATGTTGATAAATTAATTTTGAACCACTTTTGGATTGGTCGACAGTGCTGTTTCTGGCAGCAAAATGAATCAAATAAAAAAATTAGATGGATTAACATGAGCGTGAATGGACTTTTAGATAACTTGTATTTGAACATACAAGAATATGTGGAAAAGAAAGTGTTTTAATGTACACTATTCCGAGACAGTAGGTCAAAACGTTTTATCCTTTCCTTTTTTTGTGCCACTGATAAAGATCAGGTTAGTTGTACTGATGTTCATCTCTACCACTAATATTTTTTCGATCCTAAGGCTTTCCAGGAGACGTTACACTGTTCCATGATGTCCTGGTAATTTCCCAGCTCAAAGTGAATCTCATCAGCTCATCACTGAAAGCAAGACAAGGCAAGTTTATTTGTATAGCAAATTTCATGTACAACACAATTCAAAGTGCTTCACAAAAAATTTAAAAGCAGAAAAATAAAAAAAAGAAAAGCAAGATATCCTGATAACGTGCCGCTGTTCCTCTTTGGTAAAATAATGAGGATATCAGAGTAATAATAAGACACATATGATGCCCCAATGGCAGCACAGAACTCCGTGCTTTGAAGGCATAGTGATGAGACATATTTATTTACTAATAAAAAAAAAGACTACAAGCTTACATACAAACATGCAACAGCTCGGCTGTGATTAGCTTAGTTAAATGTGTAATAGCTGTTCCAGCTATTTCAAAATACAGGGTACATCCCTTAACACTCATTTCCCAGGTCAGTTTTGATTGGTTCTTGAGATCCCTCTGCTTATTATCAAGATGTCCAGTAGGAGGCATGTTGTGACTCAAAGAGTAGAAACAAGCACACATTGTGCTATTGATTCATATCGGTCTATAAGGGAAGAGTGTCTGACTCGAATTCTGTAATGAAGGGAACCAATGACAGTAAACCTTTCCAAAGTCAGACAGTGATGTTTTTAATCAAAGTGATAAATAATGTCAAAGCTGTTTGCTGCACCTCCAGCAACATCAAGAGTACATACTACTGCAGCTCCTGAAATATTAAACCTGTTACCATTATGCATTTGCAATCCAAGATCAGCTTTACCATCAGCTTTCTCACAACACCATGCCAAAAATCACAAGCTTATGTCCTGACCTGCTTGACTGCAGGCTGTAGGAAAGCCAAAATATTTTTTTCATTTTGTTTTTTCTGTTGCTTATTTGTCTATTTTGTCATTTTGACATGTGAAAATATATAAATCCAAGGTTTTGCTTTTCAGGAATACTTAAGAGGGTAAAGCTTTAACAGGTTACAATGTTGTAAACACTCCTCATATCCAACAGGGAGATGACTCCGGGGCAGACTGTGATTAAGGGATGAAGGGCCAGACAGTGCCATTGGGGAGAGGGAATCTGAGGCTTCCCTCCTGTTGCTTCCTCGACCTAACTTTGGATAAGCAGAAGATAAAGATAGATGGAATATGAAAGAATTCAGTATGAATCAAAAAATGATACAGGACAGGTTTTTTCCCCTGATCAACCTAACATGTATGTTTTTGGAATGTGAGGGGAAACTGGAGTAAGCCAAACATACATGGGGAGAACATGCAGACTCCACTTGAATTTAGTCTGGTTGCTGATTATAGTGATATAAATTTGGCAGTGCAAAGTATGATTCTGAGCAGATATCAGATTAAAATGAACATTTCTAAAATAATTTTAATGTGGTTGTTTGTGCCACAGAGAGAGGTGAAGTCGACAGATTGCACGCATCAATTGGGATGATTTCTTTAAGTCACCGTTTGAGGTGAAAACAGGAATAGAATCTACATCTAAAGAGAAATATTATCATTATGATTTTCTTTCTCTATACAATAACATAATAGCCATATGAGTTTATTTATTGGTCCCTTCAAGTTTTTTTGGAATGTTTTACAGGCCAAAAATGAAATGAAAGATGTCGGCTATATCAATAATAATCAGTAACATAAAAACAATAATTCATTAGAATTTTTTATTTTTGCAATAAAAGTTGTTCTGGGGCAGAGAGCCAGGAAGCCCACCTCAGGGACACAGTCACAGGTGTGTCCAGCTAACGAATTCAGCACACCTGTGGCCAGTTACCTGGGGAGCCGACATAAGGACGCTGGAACCTTCAGTCAGCGCTCTGACGTACTACCCGTATGGTAATCTGAGTCCAGTTCCTACGACGGTTCCTACGACAATACAGTTTGTATTGTGTATCTTTTGCCCCCGCATGCACTGTTTAACTGTTTTTGCCTTATCCTTTTTGTCCAAGGAATAACACTAGTGTGCTTTCAACGGCTCGCTGCCCCACGCTCTCTGCGTCCTGCCATCCCCGCTCTGCAGGTCTCCTGTGTTTTGTTTTTGTTTGTTTTCCGTCCCTACATCTGGGAGAATAAACGGTGCCATATCACCTCAAAAGACTGCCAGACGTTCCCTCGTTTTTTTCCTCTACAGGGGTTCAGTTCTTGTTGAGCCTTAACAGAAATGAAGGTCAAAATTAATGTTATTCTTTTTTTTCATTAGAGCTTTTTTTCCTTGATGCCAACTGTTCTTATTGTTATAATTTTCTATGTTCACCAGCCATTCACTGCCAATGCTAATGCAAATACTATAACTGTGCTAAAAAATAGAAACATATTTAGGAACATTTCATGATGTTATGCTTTTGGCTTGAGACTTCTATACAAAAATGTGCTTTAATGCTTCAATAAATGCACCAGCGCTCATAAATGAATTGTTCGTCAGCAAAAGAGTTAATGACACATTTTCAGGAAATTGGCCCATCTGCTGTCCACAAGCAAAGATTTCTGCAGAGTAAGACGTTTACATTAAACAGAAGTGAGCTAAGTCCGAGGATGATCCTTCTGCTTTCTACTTTGCTGAAAATTATGGCATTTTGATGTTGGCTGAAAAGCTAATATCATGTGGCAAGACTGTTATCTCAGGTGAAGTGGAAACTGTGAATTCCTTCTAGGTGTGGATGTGAGTGTGAATGTATGTGTTGGAGGTTTGATGGACTCAAGATTGGTGTCACCTTTCTTCTCAAAAAGAAATGATAAGTTCCTGTTAGACTATATAGAGGACCATGAAAAGCCACACAGAAAGCTCATCGTTGCATATCCCACAAGTAGCTTGGTTTCAGTCCAACATGTAAATTCTGCTTTTGTCAGTGACAGTGTGCAAAGATGTTTCCATTAAGTGTAATTCCTTGTCGGATCATTTGCTGAGTAAACATGCCATCCTTCCAAGAAGCCCATTATGAACAAAGACAATGCCAAGCTGTGTAAAATCAATTAATCAAAACAGGTGAATGCAAGGGAAGTTGGTTTTTGCGGGCTCCTGAAATGCATAGTATGGCTTTTCTAAGCAAAAGGCTTTGTCATATTCCTAGAAATACTTTGCATTATGGTTTTAATGGTCTGTTACACGATGAAGCTCATATTAGGCGATGCACACTGAGCAACACTGTCACAGTGCATCAGAAGTTAGTAAAGTTTAGCTTTTAAGTCATTTAAAACAATGGTCCTTGTGGGTGCATTGTTACTGATGCCCCACTGTAAGTATTACTGTAAGTAATGTAAGTGGAAACCAGGCTACTAACGATTACTTGCCGGTAAACCTCAATATAAAAAATTTGCTTCATGCACTTTTCTTATGAATGTCAATGACTGTGGTGTTTAGAATCTAATTCACTGCTGCAGGAGTAGCAAAACTGTATATTTAGACTGCATGAAAAATATGTCTTGTTTGAATGTTTGTATGAGAGTGTGAATGAGAGGCAAACAAGAAATCCAAATATGAGATAGACTTACCAGGTTGGTATTTGTCTCCATACATAATTACTGGATAACCCATCTGACATAAAATTTTGTGCCATTCATGACAGAGCAGTTCATATTTAAAAGGAGAAATGATGCCCTTTTTCCAGAAACTGACAAGTGGCAACACACTTAGGTAAAAAACAATTCATTTTACACCTACTGTTGAAGCAGATCATTTAGGGCTCACCAAATTCACCCCTTCTGTTCATCATTTTTGACTACGTTATGCTCAAAGGCTCTTTAGGCACATAACTAGAGTATAATGGAATACAGTAAAACAAACAAAAAAATTTGAGAATACAAATTACACATCTTAATTGCTGCGGAAATGTTCATTTCTCTCATCTTGCTTGTTTGTTTAGTTACTTTGAGCAAATTCTGTAGCAAGGAATGTGATTTAAGGCAAAAATTAAAATGGAAGCAATGAAGCCCATTCAGTTTAGTGGGTACAAAGCTTGTGAAAATCACAGCTGCTTATTTTGAGATGCAGGGGATGTTTCACTCTGGGACATTAGCACCTCGCTAATGCATTTGGAAAATTCTGTGCTGCCTCTCGCTTCTGTTTCCCCAAAGTTAAATTTGTTGTGTGGAAACACTTCTTTTGCTGTTAAGTTTCATGGGAAATCGGAGCTCAGATTTAGTCTTTGAGAAGTGTTGATAGAACAAATGGAAGTGGCTCCCTTGGAAATGAAATGTTCAGATCAGTCTACAATTAGATTAAATTCTGATGGTAAAATTGAAATACCTACTATTTTGATGTCAATGCCAGAGGTTATTCCAGTCAATTACTGATGCAACAGAACAAAAATGCATGCTAACATATTCAGATCCCTCACTGCACTGATTATCACATTCTGCACATAGGCCCTGACTACACTAATAATGCATCTTAACCTGTCATTTACACAGGATTGAAGATAACAACTAACTTTACTGGTTATGCACCAAATTGTGGATTTCTTCAGACAGATTAGCCTTTTGTCACGACAAAGCTGCTTTATAAAGCTAAGGCTGGTTTCTGCCATTAATGTCAAAGCTGATTAGTTGCCAGCTATTTGGTCTAATGGCTGCATGACATAGTTTATACCCCTTAATTATGGCTAGATTATTGCCTGCCTCGGCTTCTCTGAAAAAAGCCAGGGTGTGGATGAGCGCTGTCAGCTCTTTCTGACCCAAGTCTCTGAATCGTAGCTTCATTGGTTAAGTGCAACATATGGGATGCCTCTCCCCCGTCCTTGTGCTTTTCCGAGTTAAATAATCAAGCCATTCTCAGTAGCTCAAAAGTGGGGCTACCCATCACAGAAAATGCAGCACCTTGCTCAATGTCGTTGTTAAAGATAGGCAAGGCTTTCAACCGCATTATACGTAACACAACAGAATTAGTGCTTATAAAGGCACAGTTAAATGCTAATCTGGAGTCTGTTCAGGAGTCGAATGTAGGCTCTTTTTAATTAGAAGATTATCATACTTGTGTAAGAGATCTTTACGATGGCAAGCACTACACAACGTCATCATCTCTGTGTTAGTGAAGTTGTTGTCCGTGTTTAATATTCCAAAGGGTTCCAGTGAGACAGTAAAGGCAAGATGAATTGGCCTTATTTCTATTTCATAGGCATTGTATCGCAATTGCAGCTTGGTTTAGACAAGGCAGGAAAAAAAGATGTGACACTCCCAGTAGCCAGGCGAAATCCTGGCAGAGGCCTTGTATTTATTCAAGGTTGAGTCTTTTCCTTGGGGACCATTAGTTACAACCTTTGAGAGGTGCTGATTGGAAGAGGAGGTGCTCTGCATATCAACTGGAAAAAGCATCCCCTGAGGTTGGCAGTCTGGTCGCGATGGCATAAAGAGGAGCTGCCGATAGAAGGTGGTGCAGAATGTCTGGGAGCGAAAGGGAGCTGTGCAAAAAAAAAAAAAGAGGGATGGGGGACAGGTCAGGTATTCACAGGTAATTAAGATCATTTAAGTCTAAGTGGTGGTACAATTTGAGGATCAGAGGAATTAGAAGATGTAAGTTCATGAAGTTGTGCCATAAACAGCAAGAAAATCACATATCCTATGTGTAACTTAAGAGCATTCAAGTCAACAAATGAAATCTATTCTTTTCAACAGCAGCAAGACTTTTATTTTTCTTATATATGCGCAAGTGTTAAGGGGTTGGGAGTTATTTACACCTTTTAATAGAATAACAGTGATAATCATATTAGGTTCTATAAGGCCAACTATGACTATCTTAGGTCGCTATTTAGAATAGAAAAAGAAATCAGAATGCCATGAATTGCGGAACTCATAAAGCAATGTCTAAATAAAAAATAAGTATAATCCTACTTGAAATTTGATGCCAGTGATATATGCTTTAATTGAAGCATATTTTGCTTTGTAAGTCATACACATTTTTTAGAATTAATGGTGTCCTCAGATTCACAAGCTGACAGTTATACGGATTCTAATGTGCCCCAATCCCACCCAGGCTTTTGACCTAAACATTGAGAACAAGCTGGACGGTAACTTTCTTGGAGATAGAATCCATGAACTTTTTTCCAATTTACCTGTTTAAAATTAGGTCAGAGAAGACAAACACAAGTTCTTTAACTGACATTTCATGAAGTTCTTAAAGCCTAAATCCTTGTTTTGATTTTACTGAAAATCCCGGGAAAAATTTTCGCTGCTCAATGTTGACTTTTCTGGAGCATAAGACATGAGACCTAACAACAGCAGTCCAACCTGAGACTGTAACGAGACATATTCCTTTTTATATCCTTTGGAGAAGATAATGATCTGTTATGGAGCCACCATAAAGCAAATGTGTGTATGAATATGTGGACTAACAAACACTTTAATCTAGATCGTTTTAGGAGGCTACAGACATACCCAGGGACCAACAGAGGTAGCCTGGACTTGAACCACCAACCTTTCCTTTGGCATGTGACTGCTCTTTTCTCTGAGTTGCAGCCACACACATACATTAATTAATCATTAACCTGCTACTAGCCATTTAGTCTCTCTATAGCTTAATTAAAACATATAAATAAATCAATTGACAGTATAGTTAATATTTTAATTTTAAACTGATTTGCCCAAATAAGTATATGTGTAAATATATAGAGACTCCTATTTATTAGTATAAATAGATAATGGGTTTATTGACCATTAAATACCTAAAATCCTAGGTCTTTCCCTCTCAATATATATATTAAAATAGCTAGCCAAGGACACTCTTAACTTTGGGGGTAATAGAGAGACTAATAAACTCATAATTTAAAAACTTCAACACATATCAAATATAGCATAGATTTATTTTCAAACAGAATTGAAATGGTTAAATTATTGCCCCACATTCATCACTAAGCAAAATGTAAATAAGATATGATTTTACACTCTTTGTCAAGAACTTTTTATTTGCACTGCCAGAGCTCATCATGTGATTCCTGAACTGAGTGTAGCAAAAGGTGGGGAGAAGAAAAGATTCAGTTTTACAAGGAGAACTCTTTGAAGAGAAAAAAAAAGTTGAGGAAAGCTAGTCATGTTTTGAAAGCGACGAGATTTTCGGCAAAGGTTGAAACAAAACTAATTTGAGCTTTTCAAGATCTTTTCCTTTTGGAGTAAATAATCAGAAAGAGGAGAAATAAGGCATTCACTCGGTTTGGCTTCACGTAGATATCACGGTTATCAGGGAGAAATAAAAAAAATAAAAAACCCATTATTTAAAGTCTATTCTCCGTTTTCCATTTTCTGCTGGGAAAATGTGCTTATTTTTTAATGCAGTGGCGTTAGGGCAGCAAAGAGCACGGCCTTTTTTTTCACCCGCCATTTAATTTCACATGTTAAGTTTGACTATGAGAGTCAAAATCGGACAGATCAACATATCTTTATTATCTCTTATGAGGAAACATAAAGTTAAAAAAGGTTTCAACAAAATTACGACAACTATATCTGAGGCAAGTAGTTGCAGAGATGCTTTTAGACACCTTTTTTTTTTAACCTGAGCTGAGAATGTTGATAAATATTAAACACAGTAAGAAGGACTTTTGGGGGAACTTTGGGGTGTATGTATTATATTAGTGTGTGTATTATATGTGAGGCCATCTCTGCCTCACATACACTACAACACATTAAATAAGTGGCTAAAACGTTTCGATCTAACAGTAGCTGTGAAATCTCTGGACCTCTTCCTGATGGTTTAATGCAGACTGTATTTATTTACATTGTCTGGAAAATGCTGTTTTGGCTTGTAATTAGATATGTCAAGACTCTAGCTTTCTACGGCGATGAAATGAGAAAGAGCAAAGATTGTTGGCAGATCCTTTTGTTCAGCAGACATGTAACCTAATGAAGACCTCCACAGCACAGGCACTGCTGCACCGTGTCGCAGCTCAGGAATGAAATATCACCTCAGCATGAGAAAAGTGAATCAAACTACACACAGCAATCCTAAAGAAGGAAGAGTTCAGGGTGTATTGGTTCATCTATCAACTCCATCCCTTTTTTGAGGAAGCAAAACCATCGCTCAAATTTTTAAACAACACTCTCTCCATCTTTGTCAACCAGTGCCAGTGGAATCATTTTGCCCCAAACGTCTGGAGAGAAATCAGCAAAGAATGTCAAATTTTGGGGGTCAGTCATACTAAATGTGTTTCATATTGGGGGGGGGGGGGGGGGGGCTGGAGTCCCCATGGTCCCCTCGCTATGTGAAGTTTAATTCTGAGAAATGGAGGTAACTGTAAGAGCCTGCACAAAAGGAGAGCCAACATATTGATGTTGCTGCAGCATCGCTAGAAATCATTGATTTGAAGATGGTGTGAAGACTTCTATGTGAAAAAAACCTTCTATAAAAGTGCCATGAGTCATTGAGGTTATCTCACTTCTTTCTGTCTGGGGCAGAAAAAAGGAGCAGATGGTGATATACAAACTGGTGGATCCATCGACTTTGTACGGTATTTAGAGAAAGCCGGCAATTCTCTGCTTAGATGTAAGGACGGAAAACTTTAAGTTCCAACAAAATAGAAATTATGTGCTAATAATTAGGACCAGGCAGAGCAGAAAATAATTAAAGAGAGAGTAAAACTGAGTTGTCTTTTTTTTACATAAATCTCCTGCAAATGATAAAACTACCTCAAAGAGTGCATTGAGTGTTTGAAGACAAGTCAAGGTGTTTTTCAAACGCCGTTTCCTAACCAACCAGCAACTGAACACAAAAGGCACAGAAAAAAAGAAAAGAAAAAAGACACAGAGGGCAAGTGGAAGAAACACTGGTCCGAACAAACTATATATACAGACTTTTCGCGAGTTAATCTGACATTTGGTCATGACATGAAGCCCAAAGTAATAGCATTTATGTGATTAAACATGTTGAACTGGAATGCAGATTATATTCAAGAGCAGAAAAACTGCTGGAATTGCCTGCAGCCAAACAAGGACACACCTCCCCAGCCCCCTTCAGGAACTAACTAAAACGAAAAAAAAATTATGACACCCCATGACATGAATGACATCCCAAAAACACAGAACACAATAAGACCTCTTATACATTTCCTGGATATGTTGAATGCAATCAACAGAAAACGCTCCTGGTGAAGGGCAATGATTTGAATATAAAATACTAAGCAAAGTTAAATAAGATCCAGAATGTAAACTGCTGATGAAACAGACGGAATTTTTGGATATGGTGAGAACAGGCTTTATGAGGCTAGGCCATTCAACATGACATCTGTGGAGAAGGTTTTAAATTACAGTTACACCCAGAAAATAAACGGGATAACAAAAATTAAAGTCTTCCAAAGCATCGCCTCTCGAATTTGGCTCCAAGTGCTGTTAAATAGTTGTGACATAATTCAGCTGGAAGAAAAATTCTGTGTCTATGTGTGGATCGCTTACAGTCTGTGACCTTTCCATCTACATTTCCAAATCAATCTGAAAGGATTAAGTTACTCTTTGTTGAACTTTCCACAGCCAGTGTCGATGCAATCAACAATAAGTTCTACAAATCAGCATTACTTTCGTTGTTCTTTTTAAAGCTTGCCTATTAAAGGATACTGTCTTAAAACAAAGTCATGTTAAAGACCGACATGAACTTGCTATGTCCTTTTACTGGAAATTTCCCCATCACATGAATTAATTGACAATAACAATGACTATGAGCTGACTACTATTCATTCAATTCAAATTTTTTCCATTCAATTTTATTTATATAGCGCCAAAACACAACAGTTATCTCACCGCTTTCCAAACAGAGCAGGCCAGACCTATGCTGAAGTTAATTACAGAAGCCCAACAATTCCCATTAAGAGCAAGCACTAGGCGACACAGGCAAGGAAAAACTTTCCTTTAAGAGGCAGAAACCTCGAGCAGAACCATGGCTCAGGGTGGGCAGCCATCTGCCTCAGCCGGTTGGGGGTAAATGAGAGAGAGAGAGGGCAAGAGAGAGAGAGGGAGAGAAGGACAGAGAGAGCAGAGGGAGCAGGGCGAGGCAGCCTATACAGTAACACATAGACTGGATGAAAAATGGTACAGATATTGTTAGTAATGTTAATGATAATTATAGCAGTAATAATAACAATAGGAGTTGGGACTGTAGTTGTAATTGTAGCACAGTTGGAACACGGGGGCAGCAGGAGTCTCCCAATCACAGATCCAGGCTCCACAGCACAGCTCCAGACCCAGGAACACCTGCAGGAAGTGATAGGAGGAGAGAAGAGAGGGACGAGAAAGCACATGACTACGGGAAATGGAAAAAGTCAAGTTAGTAGCATGCATTAATGGAATGAGTTTGCACTGAGAGGGAGAGAGAGAAAGGAGAGGGGAGGGGAGGTAGGTGTATCATGGAAATGATGATGTCAGTTTTTTAGGGTGTGTCTCTTACAAAATGACTACACACAACAGGTTATGGTGCAGTTAAGCTGAAAGCCATTAAAAAAACCCAGAGCATTTTAAATAGATTCCGTCAGTATCAATTGCATTTTAAAGGCAGTTTAATTATTTTGAATCCAGTACATATACAACAGCTCAGTACCCGAAATGTAACATTTATTTGTTGAGTTGTTTTACCATAGTTTCTCGTCCAATTGATAAATATGAGTTCAGCTCCAGTTGCAGATCCTCTGCAGGCACCACGTTAAGAAGACATCCACCAGTCTCATTCTGCCCCACTGGACAATGCAAAGGGTTAATGTGTGGTGGTGGTGGAGGGGTTCGACAGCCAGGAATTAATTGACATGCCTCCGAGAGGTTGTTCTCTAATAACATATTGATCCAGCAGAGCCTGATATGCAAAGTATCTGCCAGAGAGCGTTGCTTGCCAGCTAAGACAAATTCCCTCTGAATGCTTATGACCAGGCTGGGTTGATTAAGGAAGGTATTACAGCCCATGATCACATTGAGCCAACATGTCAGGTATTTCACATTGTGCAGTGTCACAGCCTGTGCTCATTAGCGGGTCATTTTTCAACAAGTGTGATGCAGGTTCACATGCCACTCTTATTAATTACAAGAATTTAAGATTCCACTCTTTTTTTCTGTTTTCTCACCCCATTGCTAATGGGGATCAAATGTTAGCTTAGCTGCTGCTGCAAAAAGAAAAGTGCAACAAAAGCCATGTCCATGTGTTTTCCATTAAAGTGTGGTTGAAAAGCTGATCAGTGTCTGTGGTAACATCAATGGTGAGGGGGAAAATTCTTGGCTTCTGACTTGTAAGCACATGTGAAGAGCTTCAATAAATACTCTGAAACCTAGATTTGACATTTTTAGCTTCCGATGTGTGTGTACTGCTCTGTGCTGTGGAACAGCACCCCATGACACTCTTCCTTCCAGACCTCAAGGAAGAAAATACTATAAAATACTGTAAGTGGTCCATGAAAAGTGTTCTTTTTATGGAAAAAGGCAAGGGGAAAAAAGTGTTATTGACAGAAACATGCCTCACACAGCAGCGTCCTCTGAAAAGGTCAGACTAGACACAGCATGTATACTTTAAGTGCAACCAAGGTTGCTGGGTGTGACAACTCTCTTTGGCAGGGAGGTTGCTTCAGTTCACTTTTCTGCAACAGATAGCTCCATCTTCCTTGCTTATCCTAGTTTGGCAAAGAAGCAGAACATGGCAGCAAAGTATATTTAAATAAAAAGAACGGTACATTGTCCTATATATTTTTTTTTTGTTCCTGTGCAACCACGTTTTCTCACATTAACTAACTTCACATTTGACCTATAACTTAATTAAATGTGGTGGTAACTTCTGCCACCTATTCTTTCGGGATAAAATGAACAAGCAGCAGACATGAACTCAAAAGAAAGAGCCCATCTCTCTATTTTTTTACGAGTTATTTATGTTTTGTTTTGGGTCAGTTATTGATAACTAAGCGATTATTGTAACTGTTTAATGTCCCCTCTGCACAAGAGGGAACTTGCAATGTGCCGTGGGAAAACAGTTCCCACTGTATAATTAGGTGTTAGTCGTGGCTGTTTGCTTTGTGTGAGCTTGACTAATTCTACATTACACCAATGTACAGACTGCCCCCCCTGGTGTTCAACATGTAGAAAGGTTGTGACTTCAGTGAGGGAAGAGGTTCATGTTTTCAAGACCAGTTTTGTGAAACATCCATTCAAGGTGGTGCGGTGGGGTAGTGTCTATCTCAACTGCCACCTTTAATTAACCAAAAATGTGTGTTGTATGTAAAAAAAAATACAAAGGACCAGAGACAGAGGGAAAATTTGTGAGATAATTCATTATACAGATATATAGAATGATCTAAACAGTGCCAACAGAGTCGGCTTTATATGCTTCCTGTTCACCAAACAGAAATAAAAGGGTTCCATGGACAACTGTCTCTGACAAAGGTGTTAAAAACGCTCCATGAGCCTAAATTTAGCGGCCAAAAATACAAATGACTGTCTCGTTCTCTGAAGCAGCTGTTTTCTACACTTGGAGAGAGTGAAGCGTGTTGTCTGCATCTGTCTGAACTTGATTTGGAGTTGGGGAGACACTGCTGAGGGATGCTGGAATGATCATTACAGTTGTAAATTCTAAGCCGACCCGTGAATAAATCAAATAACAACACTATTAGAGATATTCATGAAAGAAACTGTTCCTGATTTCCTTGTGACCTAAGCAGCATTCTAGCCTCCATCTTTATCCATGAATTGAAAACAAGTGTGAGGCATAAACTTACACAAAGGAATCCCACAGAGAAAAAGCAGCTTTGGGTGCCTTAGATGTTTGATATTATGAATTCATAGAATAGTTTGTTTTTGTTACAGATGTATAAACTTGGAGGGGAGAAAATCCTCGTTGTAAAGCCAAACACATTGAAATGGAAGGATGCTGCCATTGAGATGCATTGCGTGTCCCTGTGAATAAATAAGGAAAGGACAAATGATTGTATTTACTCGGCAGAACCACAATGGTGAAAAATGAATGCCACAAATCATCAGTTGTGAAGTGTTGGCATGACCCCTGGGCATAGTTTGACATGGTTAACAATGCTGGTTTACGGAGACTTAACAAATTTACACAACAACGAACCATTATGCCACTACTTCACGTCTTGCTTAGTTAATTATGAAACGAGGGCCAAATGACTAACTCTTACTTTTTCAGTTATGTTCCTAGCAACTGGAAGCTCAGAAAGAAAAAAAATAAAGGATCTCATGTCAAAATGATGCTGAAAGTAATTGCTTTAATGAAAACAGGCATTAAGCCTAACATTTGAGCTTCTCGGTGTGTTGGGTGCTTTTAATGTATCGAAAGAATGTCTATAGGGAGGAAGAAAATCTTTGTGTAAAATTAGTTGCCTGCGATTTGTTCATAAACCTTTTGCGAGCTGCACAAAATTGCCGCCAAAACAAATGGTGTTTCAACACCATGACTTGGTTACCATGACTGTGGTGACAACAAAGAGCAAGCAGCCAATCTGCTGTTCCTGGCTTGGATACAAAGCCTGCTAATTAAAAGTCTGTCCAGTCTGTAGTCCTTCCTTTGAAGACAGCTCTTATTGGACTGGAGAGCTTGCAGCCCTGTGTTTTGCATTTTGATGTCTTCATCATAGTACTAGCTAGTTAAGTCACCCTGCATTGTTGATGAGCCCATACGGTTAAAAAACAAAGAAACAATATTGCACGGAAAACAAATGCCCTCCAGTGCACAATGTTCACATGGGCCTTCGCAGTCTAATCATTTTAATTTGTACTGTCTCATAGTTATGCACACGAGTAGTTGGCTTTGGGTGTTTCACAGTTTTAGACTGGAAAAATGCCCGGGGGGGGGGCAGGCAATTATACCCTGTGTGTACAACTCTGTGTTTTGTGGCGTATCCAGAATGGCACATGCTGTACATAATGCCTTTATCTAAAAATGGAATAAATCAGAAAGCAGTAAATCAGCATCTTTGGGGAATCTACACAACGATACATTGCTTTGAGTTCTCAAGCCTAACATGGGTGACAGATTTCTGCATATTAATGCTGGCGGAAAACTGTGATTTGTGTCTCCCAATGTGTTGTTAGGGATAAATCCCAGTTTCACTTTGCTTTGCCTAAAACTACCATGCAAATGTTGTCAGAGGTGGACAGGATAAGCGGCTTGTCTTAAAATTGGGTGATGGTTTGAAGCAGGTGTATTATTGAAAACAGGAAAAAACGCTAGTGCCAACAGCTCTGCAATTAGCTAACGTGCTGCAGCAAAAATATTTAACACATTCAAGCGAGCAAATAACGTGAACGACTCCTTGAGAAGCACCAAAACACATGCTCATTGTCTTTGAAGTGCTTCAAAACCCTAGCCCATGTTCTCAGTTCCTGCACCACGTTGTGCTCCGTCTACCAAGTCAAAGTTTATTAGTGGTAAAAATTTGACAGCATGGCTCCCCAAACTGCACAAGAAACTCATACTTATGCAGAACTGTGGATTTGGGCTGATTGATAATTGTTTATGCCCTTGGCAGTGGTGAATGTGGGTATTTGTGGAAAATTCATCAAAGCCAGGGCTACACAGAGAGGGAGGAGAGCTAGCCGATGTGAAGAAGTGGGTGGTAAGTTTGGAGACGCTTATGACACAGCTTGTTTGGTAAACACACTGTGCTGCCACCTCCCATTCGTTTCGCTGCGGGGGGATGGCACTAACGTGGCGAGAGGCCACACAGCGGCACAACAGTATTAACACTAAATGTTGCCCGAACAAATTTAACACCACAAAGCACCACACCACACCACAAAGCCTAGTGTTAATTTATTTGCTATAATCTATATTATATCATTTTTATTTCATGTCATATT
>JABUIW010000141.1:170802-207075 GCA_013363375.1 Menidia beryllina | reverse complement strand
ATATATATATATATATATATATATATATATATATATATATATGCTTGATAAATGTAAGTTTTGCCAGGGCCATGGATATTCTCTGTGAAACAATCTGAACTTTTTTCTAAAGTGTTTTTCATGTCTAAAAACTGAACTAAAGCTAAAAACTGAAACATTTGCTTAATTTTCATAATGGCTGGTTTTTCAAACAGATGGCTTTGTGTTTCCCCTTTATATCAAGTTCTCAAACATGGAGAAGACATATTAGGACATTTTGAACGGGTTGGTTTTAACGCAGCAAAAATTTAATGGAGCAAAAATGTTTAATATGTACGTTGATTTAGTTAAAGAAAGATTTCACACACAGATTTTTTTTTCCTCTCAAGAGAAATTTACCACATAAATGTATGGTTGTATAATTTCATAACATATTTTGAACAAACATAAATCATTTTCTGTGTAGGATAATATCCTACACAGGCGTGCCCCTTAGAGCATCAAGCACAGGGAGGAAGACTTTTTGGGTGTTGGACATTGATCACATTTGGATCGTCAGAATACCAGTGACAAGGATGGGAATGTGAGGCTTATTGGAATATGATGACATTTTGTAGACTATAATCTAATCTATAACAATACCAAAAAAATATAGTGCCATCCTTTGCAACACTTCATTAATAACTCCCCTACAAAAATGTGCTTACAAACTATTTATTTGTCTGTTAAAGGTTTAGGTTCAGCCAGAACTATTTTTCTGGCTTAGACTCTGATTAATTACATTTTTTTAACAAAAAAGATTTTTTTGGGAATTCAAAAGATGCTTTAAAGGCATGTCCTATGATGATACAGGGAACAGGTTAATTTTGTAGAAGTCACTTGTTCTGTGTGCGAATATCCAACAAAGTAAGGTTTATTTTACTTTTTAAATAAAAGGGCCAGGATTTCCCCCCATTTTTCTTCTTCATAAAACAGGGCCTTCTGAACAGACATGTTCTTAAATATTATTAAATTAACATTGGATTTCCAATCAGATTGCAAGAATTGAGCATTTAAAAAACATATACCCTAACCAACCGACTGAACTTAGCACTTGTGTGGTGGGGTTAGGACATTTACTCTGAGGCCCTAAGTTGTACTCCTCAGCCCCCTGAACTGTTCTCATAGTTTTTGATTATAAGATTAACAATACAAGGCAGCTCTTGAGGCATGCCAAACAAACTTGCCATTCATAGCTCAAACAATACCCCAAAATGACCAGTTTATCCCGAACAAATATGTAGAAGTTCATGTGAATGTTCTTTTTAGCCCTCATCGTAGTTTCTTTTTTAATCATATTCCTGGTGCATCAAAACAAACACTGATTTGCAAAAAAGTGCACGCACACCAATTAGATCTTAGGAAAATTAGAACTGTTAAATCAGTCGTATTCTCTATCAATAGCAGAGTTTAAAAAACTGCTCTGAAGTTCATGAGTTGCACTCAAATGTCTTGGCCCCAGAGGGCCTGAGTCATTGCAGTGCACTACAGTAGGCCTCCAGGAAACTATATACTAAACCCACTGATCAATGGCCTTTCAGTGTGCCCCCATCCAGCACAGAAACCGCATGTGGGCGTCCAGCAGCCTGCTCCTGATCTATATTTCTCTGTTTCAGTATTTACAGCAAATGAAACATTCAGACAGAAAGACGGCTGACATCGATTGCCTTGTGGGTACACTATTTTGAGTGGCATTTCATAAATGGAGCCGCCTCGTGAAATAATAATGAGCCGATGGCGATTAGCATTCAACTTTAATACGGCATGATTGATTAGATATTCAAATTTCACTTGGCCAAGGTTACATGTCGAAGACAAGTGAATTTAAATCCCACGGAACAAAGCACTAGCTATCAGGGGACTTTGACTTTTTGAACTCTCTAGTGGTCAACGAAAATCAGGCCACTGTTAAAACCAGACTGTGGAAAGGAGCTTGGGTCCATTTTTGTTCGTCTTTTTTTTTCTATTTCTTTTTTTATTAGCTGCTGGTGGAAAACTCAAACTTCCTTCCTGTAGTTTTCCCATGTCAGCACAGAAGATGATATCCCAGTATGGAGGGATTTTTAGGAAAGGAAAGAACTGCATGCCTTATATCTATATTCATAATGCCCCATCCTGAGTGCCTATTCTGCTTTGAAATACCAAGGACACAATAAGGGTTGGTGCACACTTAGTATTCCAGGCCTGCATGCAGAGAAAGAGATTGCACCTTAACAAGCTGTTAGGTGATGTCTGTGTCACTCGGATGACCAGTATCTGTAGCCAAGCATTTCCTTGAGGTATGGAATTGGTTGTCTCAGGGAAATCTGATTAGTCACCGCTGACAATGCAGAGACAAGGAAATTACTTTCAAGTGCATATCATTAAAGAAAAATCAATATGACGAATGTGGCGAGGGTCTGAGCTATTTATTGTTGCTGAACTACGGGCAAGACGCCTTTCTTTGCATTCACCTGTTTTCTTTCTATTTAATTTGCTTTTAAGGACAAAAAAAAGAAAAAAAAACACACCCAAAGAGTCAAGGAGGGCTCGAGCTGCATTTTGGTTTTTCGCCCCTCACCATAGGAGAGTAAAAGCAGCCAAAAGATTCCAAATTGGGACTTAATTACCACAGAATAAATCGACTAATGATGAAATGCAAGTGGTACTTCAAGGTGAGACCCCCCCCCCACACACACTTATCTCCTTGATGCCCTCATTATCTGTAGACACTGGAATTCCGGACTCAGACCACAAGAATGCAAAATATACCAGCATTAAAAACAGCCCCTGCTTTATGACACTTCTGAAATTGTAAAGATCAAGTGGGTAGATGACCTCTTTTGCAAATGCACATGGAGACTTAGTCTGTTAAGGAAGTATAATCTCATCAAGCAGCGAGGAAGTGTGGATGGCTTGATATGAAAATGTATGTATTAGTGGACGCTTAATATTTCAGACCAAACTCACACCAGCTCAAGTCATGTTGAGGCTTTTATTTAGTTTCCATTGTCCAGTGTCCCGCTGCTCTGCCAAGTCAGGATACACTTATATGCAGCTGTGGGTTTCCTTAAAAACATCTTTTTTTTTTATTAATCAAATAATTTAAATGTGAGATTATTTCCAAGTGAAACCAAGGATATGAAGTGTTACTAGATTCTTTAACCACTTAAAGTCAGTAGGACTCATTCCGTTAAAGTGTCTCACAGACGTACTCCATCAAAGCTGAGCATATTTGTTGGGTTCAAGAGACTCTCTACTTTGCAAAAAATAATTATGTCGTCTGCACATAGAGCGGCCTTAAAGACACACATTCCAAAATCCAATAAGCGGTGAAAAGTCACACCTTTCTGTCTTTCACAATCATTCCAAACTGATCAAATCAGGTTCAAATCAGTCTGACATCTGTATTTATGTTCCACTTTCACCTGAAATGCCCTTTGTCTGTACCCTTGTATGTGTTTGAAAAGGGGAACTGAATCATATTACATGATTGAAAGCCCTTCGCCACAAACTCTGACATTAACAGGAATAATTAGTTCGTGAATTCTAGGAGAAACAGGAAAAAGCCAAATGCTGTTTTGATCCTGGTAGAATATGTGGGTGCATTGGAGGTTTGGAGATCCCAAGAAATGTACCTTTTGCAGTTATTGTTCAGGTGTTGATGAAGTATGCAATCTTTTCATTTTGGTGGGGGAAAATAATGTGCTGCTTTTGCCAGCTTTATTTTTTACACATTTGAATACTTCTGTCAAAATACAAATTGCAATTAAACAATGGCCAACGATAAAATATTTAAAATGATAATTATATAGATTGTGAATGAGACATTCATATTTTTTATATAAAAGATTATTGAACATATACTAAATAGCACAAATGTAAATTGGAGTATGTATAGAAAGTAATGCAGTGAAATCAAATGAAACTGGCCTTTGAAAATTTGCATTGTCTATATTTACAATGCTGATTAGCATATTGTATGTTATTCTCTAAAACTGTTCCATGTGAAGAATGGCTTGTTTAAAATACAGACATTGGTGCCCCAGGCATGTAAAATAAAGAACATATAACAGAAAAAGCAGTGAAACCATCCAAAAAGGAATGACTATGGAAGAGCTTGTTATGGGAAAAGAGAAAAAGTTCATCCTAAAGATTAATTGGTTTGAGTATGGCACCATATTTCTGAGTTCAATGCATGACATTTAGAGCCAACAGGGGAGTGAACTTAATTATAAAGATTTATGAAAATGATTCAGGTATAAAAATTCATTCACCCTGTCCATTGTAAATTCCATCTTTAAAAGCAAATTGAATTAAGTGGTGCATTATTCTCTCTAATTGAGATAACAATATAAGCTCTTCAGACAAGAAAAACAGAAAGTATCTGATGTTGAATTTAAAAGAAGCAAAACACATTAACTCTACCAAATTGATAACCGGACAACTTGACTCATAGCGCATAGCTGAAAAAGAAATCATAGAATGCAGATCTGTGTCACAGTCTTGTTTGTTTCTGTATAGCCAGCTTTGGCCATTAGAGCACAGGGAATGAGAAGCTATTGAACCATTATTGATTGCGCACAAAAAAAGTATTTTGATTCATGGATATTGTTCTTTTCCAAGGTAAGCAACCAATAGTTATAATAATGGCCAAATTCCATCCTTTTTCTGCTTTTATTATGATTATTTATCATTATACACACACACAGACCCACACAAGTGAACGTATATCTACTGTACTATGTAACCCCTACCCTTCTTGGTTAGATTTCTTCATTTAATGTTTGTCCTAAATCATTATAAGTTTTTCACACTAGTTCTATAGGTAAACCGTGCTATACAGTGAAAGCTGTTATGTTGTTAACTCATATTTGTTTACTGGGTGGCCTCCATTTCCAAAAACCTCTGAGAGTTTTTTTTTTTAATAAAGAGCAATGAAATACAAATGAATACAAATGAATGCTGTCAGAAAATCAGAAATTGCAGTATTTTTCACCGGATATGCCATATCTATCTATATCTATCTATCTATCTATCTATCTATCTATCTATCTATCTATCTATCTATCTATCTATCTATCTATCTATCTATCTATCTATCTATCTATCTATCCATCTCCGTTTCTGGTAAGTGTGATCGTAGATGGTAGACGTGGACGTGAGAGTGGCGCTAGTTTCAAATGGTGATTCTTCCCTGGTGTATTTCGGTTTCCAACAATTTTCCAACTGTTCTGAATGGTAAGTAATTGTTTGGTTAGACAGGTGTGTGTTAGGAGGCATGGCGTCCTCCAAGATGCCTCCTCCTTCTATCGGGCAGGGGGTTCAGATAGTCCCTCCGGACGGCTCTGTGACTGTGGAGGAGGTGTTGTTGGCTGTAGAGAGCAGGTAGGTTATGGTAAATTGTCTCATGCCTCGCGCATGGATAAAGCGGTGGTGGTGTTTTTGAAGGACAAGTCCACTGTCCATCAGCTGATTGAGTCCGGGATGGTTGTCAGGGACTTGTTGTTGCAGGTTTCCCCACTGACAGTGCCGTCCACGTGGATCACTATACCGGTGTTCCGCCGTTCATTCAGGAGAACGAGAACAAGCTCCTGGAGAACGAGCTCCGTAGGTTCGGTAAAATGGCAAGCTGGTTCCGAACAGTTACTTTGGGGTGCAAAGATCAGAAACTGAAGCATTTCCAGTCTCTGAGGAGGCAGGTGTTCATGTTTCTGGAGTCCCCCACACAGACACTGGAGGTGTCCTTCCGGGTGAAGCACGGTGATGGGCTTTACATGGTGTACGCCAGCTCGGGACACATGAAATGTTTTGAGTGTGGAGATGTTGGACATAAAAGATCAGCATGTACATACAAACTGCAGGAAAATGGGCAAAAGGTGGATAACAAAGGTGGCTCTTCTGCTCCTGGGTCCATGCACGGCGCTGCACCCGCCGAGCCTGCGCCGGTCGGTCAGACTTCATGTAGGGATGACGTGGACTATGAAACAGAGTCAGACACCGCATCCATCAGTGAAGTGGTGAGCAGAATAATTGATCTCTATTCTTTAGAGGAAATAAATGAGTTTCTGGATGAAACATTTATTAAATCCGTAAGTATATTAAAGAGGCTGGTTAGCAATGACCTCCTAGATGAAAAGAGGCGCTACTGTCTAAACAAACATCTGGCAATCCTAAGGAAAAACATGTAACACATGCAGCAATAGGCTAACTGCAGCCATTATATCACCAGTTGGTTTTTCAGACCATCACCTAGTAACTGGTCATTTTTCTTTAATGGTGCCTCCTAAAAGATCTCCTTATTGGCATTTTAACATAAGACTTATCCATGAAAAGACTTTCTGTCAGTCTTTCACTGATTTATGGGGTCAATGGAGAAGCAGAAATTCAGAATTTGAAAGCATAGCTCAATGGTGGGGGGTGGGGAAAACACAGATTAGATTTTTTCAGCAATACACATCACACACAGAAGCAATAGAAAGGGATCAGGTTGAGTTATTGGAAAGGCAACTTAATTTATTGGAAGAGGGCATAGCTAATGGGGTGAACAGAAATAATGATAATAATGTGACTTGGGAGAAGAAGAGGGCATCATTAAGCAAGTTTTTATACGAAAAAGCTAAAGGAGCTTTAATTAAAGAATCCTATCTATTAAAGACAAAGATGCACCTACTAGATTTCTTTTTTAAGCTGGAAAGAAAGGTCAGGCAACAACCAGATGATGCACCTCAAGAGCTCCAATGGGTCAGTGACCAGTGACCCGTCTGAGATGAGGAGGCCATCTATAGACTTTTACAGCAGCCTGTTTAGAGCTGACTATTGTGACCCAGATCGTGTGGAGGAGATACTGGAGGGACTCAGTCGTTTAGGGGAGGCGTCGGTAGCCTCTTTGGAGTCCATGGTGCAGTTTGAGGAGCTGTCTACAGCGGTGAGCCAGCTCAGCTGTGGTCGGGAGCTTGGTGTCGATGGGCTTCCAGGGGAATTATATAAGACATTCTGGAACGTAATTGGAAAGGACCTAATGGACGTTTCCGAGATGGACGTTTCCGAGGGATGTTTGGACTCTGGGACGTAACCAACCAGCTGTAGGAGGGCAGTACTGAAGGTGCTGCCAAAAAAAAAGAAGACCTGGGTCTACTGCAGAACTGGCGGCCTGTCACACTACTATGCACTGACTATAAAATTCTGGCCAAAGTCCTGGCGAATAGACTTAAAAAATATGTGGACTCAATTGTAGACAATTGTTTCCCTGACAGTACAATAATGGAAAATGTATTTTTACTCAGAGATATCATAGACTTGTCAAAATTTCAGGAAGTAGATCTGGGCTTGCTATCTCTTGATCAGGAAAAGGCATTTGATAGAGTGGATCATCAATATGTGTTTAAAACACTGAAAGCATTTGGGTTTGGTACTTTTTTTATTTCCTGTATTGAAATATTGTATTTAAGAGCCACTGTACTGTTGAAGGTAGGAGGGGGACTCAGCAGAACAGTTTGTGCCCAGAGAGGGATCAGGCAGGGATGTCCTCTTTCTGGGATGCTTTATACGTTGGCTATTGAGCCTCTATTACATCAGCTCAGGAAAAATCTATCTGGTTTAAACTTAGCAGACGCAGCAGGAAAAATCTATCTGGTTTAAACTTAGCAGACAAAATAAATTCTTCAGTTAGATTGTCAGCATATGCTGATGACGTAACAGTTTTTATAGGACGTCAAAAGGATGTAAGAACTCTGGAACAAAAACTTAAATTATATGAGCAAGCTTCTTCAGCCAAGGTTAACTGGTTGAAGTTTGGGGGTCTTTTACTGGGAAAGTGGAACAATAAAGAGCGGCCGACAATACCGGCCGGGCTGCAGTGGAGCACAGAGGGGATGAAGGTCCTAGGCGTATATCTGGGGAATGAGGACTTTCAGTTAAAAAACTGGGAAGGTATAGGCTAGAAAATAGGTGTCCGATTGTCTAAATGGAAATGGCTCCAGCTCCAGTTGTCCTACAGGGGGAGGACTTTGGTTGCCAACAGTCTAGCTGCATCCATGCTCTGGCATCGCTCCAACGTTCTAGTTCCTCCGGACAAAATGCTAAAGCAGATACAGAAGAGACTGGTGGACTTCTTATGGGATGGATACCATTGGATTAGATCGGCTGTGCTCTTTTTACCTGTGGCGGAAGGGGGTCAAGGGCTCATTGACGTCAGGAGCCACATAACTGCACTTCGGCACCAGACGGCACAGAGAAATCTGTACAGAATGCAGCAGCCCTGGACTCAAACAGCGTCCCTGCTGCTGCAAAGGGTGGAGAACCTGGTGTATGACAAGCACCTGTTTCTATTGGACCTGGAGGGAATGGATATCAAACAAACTTCCAGTTTTTATCAGTCAGTTTTGGATGACAGTTTTTAAAAATAAGAGGGACTGCTCTAAGGTGTATAGGACAGTAATGAACCTTTGTTCAATGACCCGCCCATAATATAATAATATATCTATCTATCTATCTATCTATCTATCTATCTATCTATCTATCTATCTATCTATCTATCTATCTATCTATCTATCTATCTATCTATCTATCTATCTATCTATCTATCTATCTATCTATCTATCTATCTATCTATCTATCTATCTATCTATCTATCCCGTTCATCTGATCGATTCTACAGGAGCATCATGTAACACATTTTGATTTTGGTCTGTGTTTTGGTTTAAACTGTAGAGACATTAAACAAATATATTACATCTACGTACGGTCAAACACACAATGTTCCTCATTTTAAGTGAATTCAAGCAGGAATAAATAAGTAATGTCTTGAAACTGATCTTTAATTATATTGATTTATTTTCCTTAAGAATCTAGTTCCCCAGTATTTAGATGAACATCAATGATTTATTGATTTTATTTAATTTAAAATGTGTTTAATTACAAATGAACAGCCTACCAATGAGCTGCATACAGTGCTTATTAATCTAATGCCGGTGGTGACTTTTTTGCTTGGCTCATAGCAGTCACACAATGTTAGAAATACACAAAATATGAAATGAGACACCTTTTATTGTTAATGGTTTATTATAAAACCTAAAGCCTAAGAAAGCTTGCTACTTTCCACCATTTCTATAACAACTTGGATGATATTTTACAGAAAGGTTATTGATGTTAGCATCAGGTCAAGTTGATTTAGGAATTTTAGGATTTGTAAGAATTTGTAAGTATAGAACTTTTTTTTATGCATGCTTAATCCCTGGAATTGATCCACCTCCAAATGGTCGTTTTGTTTATGGAAAGAGTACTTCGATATACTAAGTCAATGCCAAAACTCTCAAACAGAATTGATCCACCTCCAAATGGTTGTTTTGTTTATAGAAAAGGTACTATGATCTACTAAGTCAATGCCAAAACTCTCAAACAGAATTATTTTCTGCTGTGAAAAATGCCAAATTAACTTTTGATTTGCTTTGGGCCATCTTTGCCTTAATTTTCCATCTGCACCTATTTAGAAAATCTGAGCATGCTAACACAACTCTGCTCATTGGAAAGCACTAGGAGGGAGAGTGTTTTATGTTCATTTAAGAGTTTTGGGTGCAAGCAATCTCATTAAAACCAGCAGGGATTCTCACTGGACTCTTATCTAACTCAACGCTTAATATCTGGATTATAATCAATCTGTAATGTCAAATAACTTCTTTGGCTACACGTTATTTATGCATCCTTAAGCAAAGGGACAAAAGAATGAGCAAAACAACAAATGACTTGAAGCTGATTAAAATAAAATCACATTTAACTGAATAATGATATTCACCATCTAGACCTGCAAACCCCTGCACACAGATGGTATACATTAAAAGAAAGGTTTGGATTGAAAAATGACTGGGTTATAAGATTTAAAGTGAGCAACGCTGTCGTAGAGACATCAGGTTTCTTATTACTTGGATAAGCATGCTCCCTTATTAAGGATTCTACTTGGAAGCATCCTCTCAGAGAATCCTAATTAGTGTGACTTTAACAAAAGACAAACACTGTGCCATCTGCCTCACATAACAAGGATTCCTCACCAATTAAAAGCACCTATGAGAGCAGTTAGGGAGTAATACCTGGTTAGGTTTTTGGGGTTAGGGAGATCTAATGAACGTGAAAATGAGAAATACTGCCCTAAGTTCTATTTAAGTCTGGCTTTTGTGATGCCAGCACAGCTCTGCATGATGAAAAGCATTCTATCCTTGTGTTGTGTTGTCAGACAACTAAAATGGCTTCAAAAGAAAAAAAGTTTACATGATATAGGTACATTTTGACAACCGTGGATCGAACGTACCAAATTGTACCATTTTCACCCACTCCCAACAAAGAGCCCACATAGTTTTTCCTTTGTTCTTGTTCTTTATGAAGAATAGGAGAATTGGTTTGGAACAAAAAGCTCATCACATGGCTGTTAAAAAGTTATTAAAAATACTCTCGAGGAGAGATTTGCAAAAATACCCAACTTATTTTCTTATTGCAAGACCCATTTCAGTGAAATATTTGGACATATGAGATACACATGTGCATGCTATAATTCTTAAACGGAATTACCGAATGGTAATTTGTATTTGAAACATGAGATATTATAAAAAAGGCGTGAGAATTTGTGTATTTCTTGCTTGATAGGGCATAAAATCGTTATACAATTCAACCACCATGATGTGAGTTGCAATGCTCTAAGTTAAAGTCCACTGAAAAACCCTTGAACATCGATTCTTTAAATTACCTAAAGCTGACATAGACAATTCGGTTAAGGATATCTGTAAAACGTTGAAATATGGAGTTACATGTGGTGCAATTTAACCTGTTATCATGCAAAGAGAAAGCATTATGTTAACTTTGCTGCATTTAGTGGTCTCTCTGAAGAAACCATCACACTGTGGATATGGGTATTGTGGTCAAATTCATGATTATCTTAGATGTTTTTAGAAAGAGATGGTCTCGGAGTGCTTTGGTCCAAAGGTTACTAGTTAGTTCAGAAGCCATATAATGCCTTTTGCAAAGCTCATTCATACTTTTCTGTCAGCAATAGTATTGCACCAAGATTTGTGGAGATTTTAGAGCAGCTTGTTGTTTTCAAGGGCAATCATGCATTTTTCAACAAGAAAAACAATGCCTAATTCTGCAAGCATTACATAGGCATTGCTGGTGATGAAAGGCAAAGGTCTGTCCTCACTCCTAACCTGTGTCCCACGGGATGTATTTGCGAGAGTTTTTACATGAGACAAGATTATCCTGTGATGTTACACCCCTTAAAAATATGTGCAGTAGAAAGGGGACCAAAAGAAACCCCTGAGATGCTTCAGTGTTTGATATCCTAAAATCCAGAATGGTGGCGTTGCAAAGTGCAATGGCTTGAGACAGAGATCAGGCACTTTAGGATATGCAGATTAAAAACAAGTGGTTTCAGAAGTTTTATTAACAAGACTCAGGAAATTATTTCCAAAAAATATTCCCAGTCTCCAGCGATGACTCCCCAAAGGCAACCAGGGTTCTGCAGAGAAGTGACAGGTCAGTGTCCTATTCACCAGGTTGGGAATCATTCTTGAAATTTTAAAAGAAGTAAAGTAAAGTAAACTGACCCATGAGGAGGCATGAGGAGGGTCCCTCTGCCATAGTGACTTGGGACATCAGATTAAGTTAATTTGATGGAACAAAATATCAAAATAACCTTGGTAAAATCTGTGTGCAGTGAACCATCCCAAAGCGTTTCTGATTTTGGGTTGCATCCAGTTCTGTCATGATGCTTGCTTTTTGACTGATTTAGGTAGGACAACAATCATGCTGGAACTTCTCACACTGCATTCAAAACTGGAAGTTTGTTTGACAACACACTTCCTAAATTAGACACAATATTTGTTTACAGGTGAGTTGATGTACAGTCTGGTCTTCCTATGGTGTTTGAATGTATGGAGAAAAGTTAGCAAACAGCCTCACTTAGTTTTGTAATAACGATTTCATGTGTTATTACATGTAGCACCAGATTCAAGGGATATGCTTGTATTTGCTATCTGAACACTTGTTGGGTGAAACTCTGCTGTTACTAGAATATATACATTATTGTAAGCCCAAGCGCTCAGTTAGAAAAAGTGTGTGTAAAAATGGAAATCAACAAGATAGTCCCAAGTTTTAAAAAGTCCCACACTGTTAGGGCTTGACAAGAACCGAACCCCTGTAGCGAAAAACAAGGAGGGAATTCCGGGCAATCTTTTGAGGCGACACGCATCCGTTTATTCTCCCCGATGTAGGGGGCAGAGAACAAAATTCAATTCAATTTTATTTATATTAAATTCAAAACAAAATCAGGGGGCTGGAAACAGCTGGCTTGAGTAGAGAGACATGGAAGGAGGAAGAGTAAAGCGCACGGCCACAGAATTGATCACCTTCTCTGCCCCACAACACACACGGCTTTTCGTTATGAATCTCAAGTACAGTATGCCGAATAGAGTCCCCTTTTTTCCTGTTGCAAATGTTTTCAAATCAAAATGAGCAAATTATGTAACAACGGCAAAAGATGGACCTGATCTGTGCTTAGATTTGTGGATCTGGAGAGATGGAGTCCCCAGAGGGAGAGCATGGCTTGTTAAATTGTGCAGTCCTGACAATAGAGACTGTCTCACCCCCCGCTTGGTGAGAGGCAGGGTGCACCCTGGACTGGCCACCAGTCTGTCAGAGGGCCAACAGAGACAACCAATCACACAAACTTCAAATCATGCATGCTTTTTGGATCATGGGAGGAAGCGGGAGTAACTGGAGAGAACTCACACACTCATCATTCACACACACACAGGGAAAACATGCACACTTCACACTGAAAAGCCCCAGTTGGGATTCAAACTGGACACTTTGTTGTGAGGCACCAGCTTTTGCCAACACCGCACTGGGCATCGTATTGTTGAACAAGATACCTGATTTAGCTGCTTTGATCTAAATGAAAAATACCTTGCTAGAGTTCAGCTTGTTTTTAACCTCTTGGCTAACATCCATAGTGCACTTGAAAAAAGCGCCGCTAAAAGTTTCACAACACCGAGAATTGTATAATTATTGTTGAATGCGTCCAACTGCATTAGTCCCATTAACTTCCATGCAACCCAGTGGCGTTCGTATAAATCCATTACTCAAATGTAAAACTCAAATGCATTTTCCAGTTGCACTTTGAGGAGGTGAAACCACCTTAACAGCTATTTGTAATCATAAATGACATGCAAGTGAATTTTGCCAAACTAGGAGAAACTCACACTTTTTTCCAAGTCTAATAATTGAAAGTTGATGTAAGAAACTCTTCCACTTTTCAAGATAATTTGGCAGAAATTAATTTGTCATAGAGTGTTTAGTCCTCTGTGCATGTCAAGATTAAAGGAAAATGAGGGTCAGTGACTATAAAGCACAGTGATGTTCAGCTTTACGCCACTTCTACCTGTGTCTAAATGGATGAAAAAAGAGTATTTGTTTAAAAATCCAGCAACTCTAAGAACAACACATTTACATATTGCAATAGTTGTATGTTACACAGATAAGTTAATTGTTGTCATGCTCAAAGGCACTTTTCTTTGATTTATCTTTTTAACCTAGTTAAATCTGCATGAACTGCTGCATGCAAATGTATCATCTCTTCCATACACCGCAAATGCCCTCCAGACACAGGTTTCATTTCAGCACATTCATTACCTTTTAATTGCCTCTAAATTGCAATGTGACCCATCACATCAATAACACTATCTTTGTAAGAGCAGAATTTAACCTTGACAGGGTCAAGTGCAAAAGTATATGAGACCATGTCAGAGTGGGAATGCATGCATGAAAATAATTGCATATGTGATGTTTTTGTATGGGAGTGCGCTTTTTTCAATGGCGAGCAGCTCAGTTTCCGAAGAAAGGGTGGTGAAGTTGATCCTGGGCACAAACAGTGGCTCATACCACCTTAGTGAGAGTGGTCACACAATTTGGAGATATTATAACGATAAAGGTGAATCAAAATGTGTTTAAATGTAATCCCCTCTGATTACACCCTTTCCTGTGTCCTGTGTTGCCTGAGCTCACTGGCAATGCTGACCGCAGACATTCCTGCTGACCTTTAGAGAGCACAGAGGTGCTGTCTGAAACCGATACGGGAAAGGATTGAAACAGCATAACTAATCACCATGAATGTAACACACATTATAATTTTATATTTGGCATGTGCTTGAAAGGATACCAGGGAATATAATATGCTGAGCAAAGAGGGCCAATCAGTTTGTGTAAAATCAGAGTATCGGTAGTCATATTTTTGGACAAAAAAACAACAAATAATCGTTGTACTGGGCAGTACGAAACTGTACGCCAATTAATACTACAAAAAGTAAGATATACATATCTAATACTTGTGATTGGCTGATTATATGGTATAAAATGCAAAGACCGTGGACACTGGTGTCCTGCTACAGTTGTAAGAAAGAGCAGTTCTGTTATAGGCATAAAGGAAAACAATATGAGTTCCCAGTTGGGTGACAAGTATCCGAAAATAACAATCAATATGGCAGAAATCCCAGTGGATAATGTGTATACTGCATCACTGTCTCCATACTATGTCAGAGACATCTGGGAAGATCTGTCATATGTGTCAGTAGTAAAATCTGAACTTTCTCTACAAATGACAAAGTACGAGTATCTAAAACCTTTCTGGACTGGCAGAATATCAAACAAACTGCTTTAAGGTCAAGAACTAAGCTGTTCTGTTCACGTGCCGAAGCCTGTTTCTGGAGTGAAATCAGTGAAAGATCCACAAAGCACCTTTACTGAATGTGCAGTTTCCCAAACTGGTGAGATAACAGTTGTAGAACACATTGTAATGGCACTGTGGAAAATGTCAGCAAATCTCTCTTTAAAATTGAAAACGTATTTTCCGTAAGTTCATGAACATGTATATCAGATTCAATTCAATAGAAGTTGAACTTTAAGAAATACTGCATAAAAAATATTTAATTTGCTTTTAATTATTTCTGATTGTTGTTATTAAACAAGAATAATAAGAAATTGGATATGGGAACATTTTTTCAATAAGAAACATATTTCTAAAAATAGAAAAATAGCATGGATGGAAATGGAAAGCCTTATATATACATATGTAATAATGGGTCTGTTCAAGTTATTTAGATTGTCTGTGGGTGGGAGCAGTTTTAATGTGGGATGATAGCCCATCCTAAAGGATGAGGTTAGCCACTGAAAAAGCTTGATCATATCAAACTTAAGCCTGGTCTGGGTGACCTCAGCTTTCTGCCTGAGTGTGGAAACAAAATAGTGTGACAAAAGTAATGTTGTGCTGGTCAATTGAGGAATTTAAAAAGTTAGCGATAAAAAATTTAAATCAATTCTGTTGCAAGTGTGAAGCCAGTGAGGGAGGACAATGTAATGTAATCTCTTTTTTCTTGTTCCTTCCAGTCAGGAAACAGGCTGCTGCAGTTTGGACACATGATTAACCAGAATATACCCAGATCCGGAGAATTACAGTAATGTAGATGTGTTGTACAAGTACTGATAACTGTTTCTAAATCTTTATTGAGGAGATAGTTTCAGCTGAAAGAGGCTTGACCCAAAAACTGAGGAAAACCTGCATATCAAATTTCAATCGACTTTTGAAATGAATCCCATGGGGGGACCATTATTAACCCTTTGGTATCAAAGGTTAAAACAGGGAGACTGCTAAACTGCTAGAAGACAATGACCCACGGCATTAAACCAAGTTGATAAAGTTTAGGTTTATCCGACAATTAAATTCTGCAGATGGAAATTTTGGGGTGGATTTCGATGCATAAAAAGTCAAAAAATCTTTAAAAATTTTTTGAAAGCAACACCAAGAAACAACGTTATCAAACATTTGGTTGAGCACATCTTTCACTGATTATACTTGGTCATAGGATATACCGCAGCAAGAGCATTAACATAAACTAGCTTTAAGGTCAAGTTTAGGTATGTGATGCAAAAATTAAGCATGAGTTAACACACAAAGTTTTCCCAACCATTTTCTTAGTGCAGAAATGAAAGGATTAAGGATGAGGATTACCATAGAAACCCCGAGGGACACCATGTATAAGACAAGCTGTCTCTGAGAAGTCGTCACTGGAAATAAAATTCTAGCTGTCATGTAGGACTGAAACTGTGAGAGGATCTTGCTTTCTTGCATAGATTTTGTCATGCAGATAAGGATGGAAACAATCTTGTGGAGGGGGCGCGGTGCTCAGCTGCAGGACGGGAGGTCTGGGTAAGGTTCAGGGGAGTAGCGCCAGCAGAGGTTAATAGCACACCTGAAATCGGTTGGCTAATCACTCTCCCCTTGTTTAAAAAGAGTAGCGTGCTGGACCTTGAGGGAGAGGACCACGGATCGGGATCCAGTAACTGAGCCCCTGAACAACTGAACAATGAAAAAACTGAGAAAAGAGGTTTCTACTTTTAGGTGTTTAATATGTTCCTTATTTGTCAAACTTGGAAATCCACCAGTCTGCAACAAAAACTTAAACACTAACCCTACCAACTTAAACATTTCTACTTACCAAATACACCTTGGGAGGGGGGAAAAAAGCATGTCATAGAGGCTGAGATGGCAGGTGGGTGGTTGTTTGTTCTTGTATGTCTCTGTGTGACCCAGAGATGGACTGGTGGACCGTCCAGGTTGTTCCCCACTTCTCACCCATTGACCACTTGGATAGGCTCCACTCCCCCCCGCAACCCCATTAGGGAATAAGTGGTAACAATAATGGATGGATGGATAATTAAATTGAATTTCAATTTAATTAAAAAAGACCCACAATCCCTTTGGGAATACACGGTATAGATAATGGAAAGATGGATGGATGGATGGAAGAGAGAAAGACATGTATGACAAGTTTAATGCTTTTTAGCAAAACAATTTCTGGGCATTCATGACACACTGGCACATTTTCTTTATTCCCTTTAAGCGGGCTCCTGTGGCATCCCATGCCAACATTCACACTAAACGCCAGCCATGTCATTCATCACAAAGCTGAAGAAAAGCACTTTGAGCTGCATGCCTGCTTCACCACAGCCTTCGAGTATTACCAGCCTGCCAAATTAATTAAGGTCTAATATAGGCCTGTCTGCTGAATGTGGCAGTCTGAGGAGTTGTTAAAAGCGAATCAAGACTGGAGAGCCCTGCTTGATCCGAGAAAATTAGTTTTTACTGTTAGGTGCAATTATATGGGAGAAAAGGGTTACCTGCTTTTGGGGGTCTGCAGGGAAATCTTCAGTAGAGTTAAATGTCTTTTTTTTCTGTACATCAGAACTGCTGTCCGACATTTATATTTCAGTCCTTGACATGCAGTTGTTAAAGTTTTCCTTTTGGTATGTTTTATGGGAATAAAAATGATCATCCAAAAACAACACTATGAAAACGTCATGAAGGTCAAGTTGTTTTGTGAGAGAACACAACAGTGCATTCGATTCCAACTCATAGTTTCAGGTACATTTTCACACTTGGCATGGCATGGATTTACTCATTTTGAGGCCCGAAGAAAACAAAGACATGGGAACCTCCACTACCCTTGTTTCTTATGATTTTTTAACCCTTTTCTGTTCAGGAACTACCTAAAACCTGTTGTCTCTTGTAGCCCCCTTTTTTCATAATCGAACAAATAACTATGAGTGTCTGTCCATTGTAAAATTGAACTCCATCAATTTCCATTTATGGTCCACCATTGCAATTACTCTTTAAAGCTGAGTTCTCTTTCTCAGATTCTAAACAGGTGGCAAGAAAAAAATCAAAATTTTTTCTTTTCATTTCTTATTTGTATAAAATAATTACAAATCTATACTCCATGTGATTTCTTTGGTTAACTTTCTGGTCATGTCTAGAAGAGATCCAGTAACCAGCTGATACTTTTATAGTGCCCTGAAGTGCATATGTGTGCATCATTTGCTCTTGGTGTCTCATAGGCTTGGGGTATTTTGCAATTGATTCCCTTTGTCTACTGGTAGAGTCCGCCTCTGTTTTTGCAGCCCATCCGGATACCCATCCACATGACCATCCTGTTGATATCTGATTTTCATAAGGCCTCTGCTTAAGGTTAACAACATTACTTACTTTTGCTGAGGGAAACACCTGGTTTTTCATTTTAATTTTCTTTCCCACAACGCGTGAAATGCATCGTCAATCAGAAAGGCAGTGGTTGGGTTAAGAGACTGCGTTGACCCATTTGAGTAAAGGGAACAGCTGTAACGTGCTCTTTCTGGGTTGGGAATGAGTCCCTGCTCAATGTTGAAGATTTTAAGTATCTGGGTGTCTTGTTTATGAGTGATGGCAGGTTGGAGTGGGAGATGAGGCTTAATCACCTGTAATACGTGTTGACGAAATTCTATTTTTAGGAGTTGTGGATGGGGCGTGGCGCTCAGCTGCAGGGGGGAGGTGTGGAAGAGGCTCAGGTGAGCAGTGCCAGGGGAGGTGATTAAGCAGCTGGAACCAGTTGGCTAATCACTCTCCCCTCTGTAAAAAGAGTAGTGTGCTGGACCTGGGGAGGACTGGTTTGGAGAGAGCTGGAGCAGGACCCACCACCAGCTCGGGAACGGAACCAAACTGGCGCAGAAACAAACGAGCCCAAGCCGGGCGTGTGTGAGTGTGTGTGTGTGTGTGTGTGTGTGTGCGATAGAGTGTGTGTGCGTGCAGCACACACGCTCAGAAATAAACCACCTGAACAAACGACCTCTGGTCTGGGACTCTGTCGGGGCACCCACGGTGGCACGACTGCCACAATTGGCGCCTGACGTGGCCTCGGCAGAAGGACAGAGGTCAGGATGACTGAGCCGCAGCAGCCCATACTGGCGCTGGCCATGATGCTGGCGGAGATGGCCGCGATGGGCCGGGAACAAGCGGCCGTGAGCCGGCAGCAGCTGGGGGCTCTGCTGGTTCTTTCGGAGCGGCGGACACTGCTGCTGGAGGAGATGGTGGATAAGGCAGCGACACCACCAAGGGACCCAGCGATCGCCGGGATCCAGATGCACAAGCTGACTGTGCGAGACGACCCGCAATCGTTTCTAGACATGTTCGAAGCTACGGCGTCGGCTTGCGGGTGGCCGGAGGAGGAGTGGGCGGTGCGGCTGCTTCCCCTCCTATCGGGTGAAGCCCAGACGGCAGCGCTAGGTCTGCCAGCCCTCTCCCGAGGACGATACCCGGAAGTGAAGAGGGCCGTGCTGGATCGGCTGGGATTCTCACCGGAGGACCAGCGGCGCCGGTTTCGGGAAGCCCAGCTGGGACCGGGGGGCTGGCCCTTTGTGTACGCGCAGCAGCTGTGGGACGCGGCGACACGCTGGTTGCAGCCCAGCGAGGCGGCGGGGGAACAGCGGCTGGTGGAGACGGTGGTCCAGGAGCAGTTCGTGGCAGGAATCCCGGCTGCAACGTCGGACTGGGTGCGGTGCCACCGTCCGGCGGATTTGGCAGCGGCTGTCACTCTGGCTGAAGACCACCTGGCAGTCGTTTCCCCACGTTGGACGCCAGGTGGCGTGCCGGAGTGGTCAGCCCCACCAACGCCGGCACCCAGACGGAGGTCGGCACCCGCACCCAGTCCGGGGGCCCCCACGACTGCTTGTCCCCTTCCTGCACCCCGTGCTCGCTGCTCTACTCCCCCCCAGGTCCAGGTCCCGCCGCTACGGGCGCTGCTCCCCACCCACAGGGGGTTCCTCAGGCGGCAGGGCAGGCGTGCTGGAGGTGTGGACGGCCCGGTCACTTTCGCCGGGAGTGCCCACTGATGGAGGTGGGCCAGGTGATCCAGGTGGTCGGCCCTCCAGCACCCTCCTCCGCTCCAAGAGGGATGTACAGTGTTCCGGTAAGGATTCAGGGGGGTACACATCAGGCGATGGTGGATTCGGGCTGTACCCAGTCCATGGTTCACCAGAACCTGGTTCGACCCGGGGCATTGTTGGAGGCGGGGTGTGTGGACATTATGTGTGTGCATGGAGACGTTCACAGATACCCGGTGGTGCCAGTGGAAATACGGTATAGGGGGAAAAAGCCTGATTCTGGGTACTGATTGGCCAGGGTTCGACAGGCTAGTGGGGCAATGTGTAGGGGTGCGCTCACGGCCGACAGGGACATGGGATATGTGCGCTGTGCTCAGTGGTGACGCGAGGTCGTCCGACACTGCAGACGGGGAGGGGGTGCTGGCAGTGCCTCCACCGGAGGCTCCGCTAGTTCCCGTGTTCAACTCCATGGAAGATTTTCCACTCGAGCAGTCTCGTGATGATACTCTACGCTGTGCCTTTGACCAAGTGATAAGAATTGATGGTCACATGGTGCACCCTGACACACCGTTGACATATCCCCACTTTTCATTGTGCAGGGACAGCTTATATCGAGTGAGTCGTGACACTCAGACTACTGAGGTGATTACCCAGTTGTTGGTACCTAAAAGCCGCCGGGAAATAGTTTTCCAGGCGGCTCATTATAACCCAATGGCTGGCCACATGGGGTATGACAAAACGCTAAACCGGATAATGGCCCGATTTTATTGGCCAGGCACTCGGGCAGACGTGCGCCGCTGGTGTGCGGACTGCCCTGAATGCCAACTGGTTAATCCAGCGGCCATCCCGAGGGCGCCTCTACGGCCCCTACCTCTGATGGAGGTCCCGTTTGAACGGGTCGGGATGAACCTGATCAGGCCATTCCACCGGAGCGCACGCGGATATCGGTTTGTGTTAGTCATTGTGGATTACGCAACCCGATATCCGGAGGCAGTGCCGCTGCGCACCATCTCTGCAAAGAGTGTGGCGCAGGCACTGTTTCAGGTCATCTCCCGAGTCGGGATCCCGAAAGAGATCCTGACTGACCAAGGCACTCAATATATGTCACGGACACTGAGAGAGCTTTACGGATTGTTGGACATCAAGTCGATTCGGACCAGTGTTTACCACCCACAAACTGACGGCCTTGTGGAGCGTCTGAATAAGACTTTGAAGTCCATGATCCGTAAGTTTGTGCACGATGATAATCATAATTGGGACAAATGGCTGAACCCTCTGTTGTTTGCAGTGCGGGAGGTACCGCAGGCCTCCACGGGATTTTCTCCCTTTGAGCTATTGTTTGGCAGGAAACCACGTGGGGTGTTGGACCTGGTTAAAGAAAGCTGGGATGACGGTCCAAGCCCCAGTAAAAATGAGGTTCAGTACATCCTGGACCTGAGAGCAAAACTCCACACACTTGGGCGGTTATCACAAGAGAATTTGCTCCAGGCCCAGGAACGTCAACAGCGGCTGTACAACAGATGATCCAGGTTGAGACAATTCTCACCGGGTGATAAAGTCCTTGTATTGCTCCCAACGTCCACCTCTAAATTACTCGCCAAGTAGCAAGGGCCCTTTGTGGTCACACGACGAGTAGGTGACGTTGACTATGAGCTTGAGCGATCTGACAGGGGAGGGGCTACACAGATTTATCACCTCAACCTCCTTAAAGCTTGGAGAGAGGCGGAGTCTGTTTCACTGGTGACGGCAATTGCGGAGAGAGATGAGTTGGGGCCTGAGGTACCAAAGTCGGCCAATCCTGCCTCGCTCCATTGTGAGAACCATCTCTCGTCATCCCAGAAAACAGACATAGCCAGGTTGCAACAGCGCTATGCTGATGTCTTCTCCCCCCTGCCAGGACGCACAAGCCTTATTCAACATAAGGTTGAGACTCACCCCGGCGTGTCAGTGCGTTCACGGCCCTATCGGTTGCCTGAGCACAAAAGAAAAGTGGTCCTGGCTGAATTGGAAACAATGTTGGAGTTGGGGGTAATAGAAGAGTCCAACAGTGCCTGGTGCAGCCCCATCGTTCTTGTGGGTAAGAAGGATGGGTCCATCCGGTTCTGTGTGGACTACCGCAAGGTGAATGACGTGTCACGGTTTGACACCTACCCTATGCCCCGGGTCGACAAACTCCTGGATCGCCTGGGCACGGCTCGATTTTTCACAACGCTGGATTTGACCAAGGGCTACTGGCAGATTCCCCTATCGCCAGAGTCCAAGGAAAACACAGCCTTCTCCACTCCGCACGGGTTGTACCAATTCGTCACACTTCCGTTCGGGTTGTTCGGGGCCCCAGCCACGTTTCAGCGCCTCTTGGACCGGGTGCTGCGGCCGCATGCTGCATATGCTGCCGCCTACCTGGATGATGTGATCATCCACAGCAACACCTGGGCGGAGCATATGCAGCAGGTGGCTGCGGTGCTCGAGTCCCTGAAGCAGGCGGGGCTCACGGCCAACCCGAAGAAGTGTGCGGTTGGACGGAGGGAGGTATGGTATCTGGGGTACCACTTGGGTGGCGGGCAGGTGCGTCCACAGGTGGACAAGACAGCGGCGATTGCGGCCTGCCCAAGACCCAAGATGAAAAAAGAGGTGCGGCGGTTTTTGGGGCTGGCCGGCTATTACCGGCGGTTTATTCCCAACTTCGCCGAGCTGACCAGCCCCTTGACCGACCTCACCCGAAAGGGTGCCTCAGATTCGGTCCAGTGGATGGAGCAGTGTCAGGTGTCGCTTGAGAGGGTAAAGCGGACCCTCTGAGGGGAGCCTCTTCTCCACACACCTAACTTCTGTCTCCCCTTTACACTGAAGACTGATGCGTCGGGCAGAGGGTTGGGGGCGGTTCTGTCCCAGCAGGTGCAGGGTGTCGACTGCCCTGTGCTCTACATCAGCCGGAAACTCTCTGACAGGGAGGCCAGGTCCAGCACTGTGGAGAGGGAGTGCCTGGCCATCCGGTGGGCGGTCGATGCTCTGCGTTATTACCTGCTGGGGCGCTCATTCACCCTCTGCTCGGACCACGCTCCCCTCCAGTGGCTCCACCGCATGAAGGATGCCAACGCGCGGATCACCCATTGGTATCTGGCTTTACAGCCTTTTAAGTTCAGGGTGGTCCATAGGCCGGGGTCGTGGCTGACTTCCTCTCCCGTTCCCATGGGGAGGGGGGGGGGGAGGGGGTTAGGCCGGACGGCTCCCCGGCCTAAGTCAGGCGGTGGAGGTATGTGGAGGGGGCGTGGCACTCAGCTGCAGGGGGGAGGTGTGGAAGAGGCTCAGGTGAGCAGTGCCAGGGGAGGTGATTAAGCACAGCTGGAACCAGTTGGCTAATCACTCTCCCCTCTGTAAAAAGAGTAGCGTGCTGGACCTGGGGAGGACTGGTTCGGAGAGAGCTGGAGCAGGACCCACCACCAGCTCAGGAACGGAACCGAACTGGCGCAGAAACAAACGAGCCCAAGCCGGGCGTGTGTGAGTGTGTGTGTGTGTGTGTGCGATAGAGTGTGTGCGTGCAGCACACACGCTCAGAAATAAACCACCTGAACAAACAACCTCTGGTCTGGGACTCTGACGGGGCACCCACGGTGGCACGACTGCCACAGGAGTCTTGCTTTTAAATGGAAATTTATCGAAATGGAAATTTAATAAAAAGGAAAAACTTCATGACGTGACAGCAACCAGCCTGATCTTACAAGTGGTTCATACGACTTACCGAGCTATTCTGAAGCAAGACAAAATCATAATACATTTCATACCCTTCCTGACAGAGGACGAGGGAGGGGTTACACGTCTGACACCCACACCCATTCAGAGAAAATCTATACCATTAAACAGTTATCAGGAGTGTTACTCAAAGCAGGACCCAGATGCAGAGATCGTGGTTAAGGTTTTATTGAACCAAAAATGCACTCAAAAGGAGTGGATTACCATACAAAGTCCAAACAAGGCAGACAAAGCTGTGAACAAAGTATCAAATAAAGTAAACAAGACTATGAACAAAGTATTAAATCAAAATCACTCGATAACAAGGACAAAAAGGACGAGGCACAAAGTAACAAAATACTGTAATACTCACTAGGATGACAAAACCACTTGTAAACAAAAAGCAAAATCACTCGTGATAGGCAAATAGGGATCAAGGCAAGGACTATGGTTCAAGGACAAGGTAAGGCTCTGTAAGGACATAGATACGATGACGAAATCACGAAACTCACTGGCACTAGACAAGGGGAAACGAGGACTATTTAAACACATGCAGGAAAGAAACACCAGGTCTAAACAAATAGGTGATCAAGGAAGACAAGCCGACATGTAACACAGAGGGGAGTGCAAGTGGCCTGAAACAAGGGGATGTATCTTTCAAAATAAAACAGGAAATTACAAGACAACCATGAAGACAGGACAAAACACCAGAAATCCCCCCAGACGTGACAACAGTAACCAGCACATTTCACGAAGGCCATCTTCTATCATTCCAAGAATATACCAAGCAGTCCTCAAGACAACACATTAAGAGAGAAAGTATGAAAGGACTTTCTCTCAGACTTTGAAGAAGGGAATATTCCCATGAGATGGATGGATGGATGGATGGATGGATGGATGGATGGATGGATGGATGGATGGATGGATGGATGGATGGATGGATGGATGGATGGATGGATGGATGGATGGACGGACGGACAGATGGATATTCTTCTATTTTAATTAACTGTCAGGTGTATCAAAAACTACTCCTCCAAAACTACATACTGTAACTGGTCTGCTCAGTGTACTTAATCTGGAATGAGGACAGAAGCTCAGCAGGTGAAGAATGTGAATCAGTGGTTTGAGAAATGGAAGATGACATTAAGTAAAATGTAAGAAAAAATTTAAATAATGCTTGAACAGGGGTTGGACAATGAAACTGAAACACCTCTCATTTTAGTGTGGGAGGATTCATTGCTAAATTGGATCAGCCTGGTGGCTAATCTTCATTAATTGCACATTGAACCAATAAGAGCAGACTGTGAAGGTCCAATTAGCAGGGTAAGAGCACAGTTTTGCTCAAAATATTGCAATGCACACAACATTATGGGTGACATACAAGAGTTCAAAAGAGGACCAATTATTGGTGCACGTCTTGCTGGTGCATCTGTGACCAAGACAGCAAGTCTTTATGATGTATCAAGAGCTACGGTATCCAGGGTAATGTCAGCATACCACCAAGAAGGAAGAACCACATCCAACAGGATTAACTGTGGACGCAAGAGGAAGCTGTCTGAAAGGGATGTTTGGGCGCTAACCCGGATTGTATCCAAAAAACATAAAACCACGGCTGGCCAAATCACGGCAGAATTAAATGTGCCCCTCAACTCTCCTGTTTCCACCAAAACTGTCCATCGGGAGCTCCACAGGGTCAATATACACGGTCGGGCTGCTATAGCCAAACCTTTGGTCACTCGTGCCAATGCCAAATGTCGGTTTCAATGGTGCAAGGAGCGCAAATCTTGGGATGTGGACAATGTGAAACATGTATTGTTCTCTGATGAGTCCGCCTTTACTGTTTTCCCCACATCCGGGAGAGTTACGGTGTGGAGAAGCCCCAAAGAAGCGTACCACCCAGACTGTTGCATGCCTAGAGTGAAGCAAGGGGGTGGATCAGTGATGGTTTGGGCTGCCATATCATGGCATTCCCTTGGCCCCATACTTGTACTAGATAGGCACGTCACTGCCAAGGACTACCGAACCATTCTGGAGGACCATGTGCATCCAATGGTTCAAACACTGTATCCTGAAGGAGGTGCCATGTATCAGGATGACAATGCACCAATACACACAGCAAGACTGGTGAAAGATTGGTTTGATGAACATGAAAGTGAGGTTGAACATCTCCCATGGCCTGCACAGTCACCAGATCTAAATATTATTGAGCCACTTTGGGGTGTTTTGGAGGAGCGAGTCAGGAAACATTTTCCTCCACCAGCATCACGTCGTGACCTGGCCACTATTCTGCAAGAAGAATGGGTTAAAATCCCTCTGACCACTGTGAAGGACTTGTATATGTCATTCCCAAGACAAATTGACGCTGTATTGGCCGCAAAAGGAGGCCCTACACCATACTAATAAATGATTGTGGTCCAAAACCAGGTGTTTCAGTTTCATTGTCCAACCCCTGAATTTCCAAATAGCTTAACCCCTGCATACTAAAGTAAATGGGCAATGAAACTAAGGAACTCAGTAAGAAGCTATAAAATGCATGAATTTTAGAATCAGACCATTGGACATATTCATAACAGGTCAGTGAACGGCCGAACGGAGGGACAGATTTTGTAATCAGTAAAGATGGGTGAAAGATTCACTGGAAGGCTAATTTTAGGATTTCTTCAAGCAAGGTTGATGACATTTTAGAACATTCAGAATTTCCAAAGAAACCAATGTGCACAGTGAAAGAAAAATTGTTTTAAATGGCTATGAAATCCAGAGGCAGGATGCTTAAAAAACATGACATACAGCATGTCCCCATACAGTTACATGAACCACAGTCAACATTCCAAGAACACACTCTTGAGTGTTAAACTGATTGAAACTGATTTAAACTGAACCAAATCTGTTCCCCCATAAGCATATCGGGTGTATAAGAAGAAAAAGCCGAAGGAAAACTTGAACTGTTCAGCAGCTGAATGTGACAGTCACATAAGACGACTTGTAAACTGTTTATTTAGTCTCATTAGTTCCCCAGCCATCTATTAAAGGAACATTCTCTTGTCAGTTTGTTGTTGTCTTTGTTTAAATCTGGAGCACAATTTGGACTTTTCTTTTAAATTAATCTTTACATGTATGTCTGTGCATCCCAACTGTCTAGAAACCAGCCAGGAATATATAGGCCTGAAAATAAATGGATGAAGTCCAATGAATGAGAAAATATATTTGCATCCTTGACAGATTCAACTCCTGCAGGAATCTAAAGCCTTCCTATTGTTTTACCATAGATATTAGATTCATTTTCTCCTCCTTTCTTTGAATGCACTGAGTTACCTTAACAACATTCCTGGCTTTGAATATCTTGGGAATATTATTTAGATTGGAATCATACAGCATCTTTTAAATGATAAGTGGGCTTTTAATTCCAAAAGAAAGCTTTCGTCATCTCTCTTGGCCTTTCTCCCAAAGCCTCCACTTCAAACAAAAAATAGTGTTTAATAGGGTCTTAAAGTCACTTTTAATTCAGACTCAATTTTGTATCTTAGTTGTCTCTTACTTTATGTGTACAGGGAAACACTTCAGATTAGATAATTTAAATTGTCACCTACAGACATCTTTGTGAGTATGATTAGAATCTCTTTAAACAGCAAAACGTATAAGAAGTATGTAGCAGCATATTTAAATAAGAACATCCATCCATCCATCCATCCATTATCAATACCGCTTATTATTATTAAATAAGAACAGTAAAAAACTTTGAGAGCGTTTCTTTGAATTCCAGAAAAAAGGTGACCAATTCTAGTCTGATAAAAACACAGTTTTGACTATATGGCCTATCTTGTAATCGGCCATATAGTCAAAAGTGTTTCTCATTTGATTAGTAATTTCCATAAGGAACCACAAAGAAAAAAACACAACAGCAAGCACAACCAGCTAACTTTAGGAATTAATTAAACCAAGGGTGGATCGGCAGTTGTCATTCATTTAAAATAATGTTTATCTCATCAGGGTTGGTGTTACACTACTAATGACATGGACAAGCTCTGTATCAGGAAGCCAACTGTAGAATCAGAAAAGTGCTTTTTTTGTTTTTTGTTTTTTTTAGCAGGTTCGCAGAGAAAATGTGCCTGCCAAGCAAAAAGTCAGGAACCTTAGGGCTAGGTTTAAAGGCGATAAGGGCTTCCACAAAGCGGTTGAAACTATATCACCATCCGATTTTAAGGGATAACCCAGCTGTCTCTGAGCTGCTTTTGAGCAGCTTTGATATTGAAACGCAGATGGATAACTTAAATTGCTGCCGCCTTTTCTTATTTGCCTAACAGGTCACTGTTCCCACCACTCCTTTCTCTGATTCCTCATCTGTACTAAAGTAGCTTCCACAGCGCTAGAAAAGGGTACAATTTAAAATCATATATTATGCAGATACAATATCATCATTTCTGTCCTCTTCTTATAAATTCATGATTTCCACGACAGGAACATACAAATATAAAAGTGGATGTTGTATCATGATCGAGTAAGCTGAATATGACACCTTCATTATATTTCTTTCGAGCATGCGGGTCAGTGTAGTTTAATCCGTTTCCACATTTAACAGATAATGTTAAAAATCCAAGCCAAAATTTTATCTTTATTAACTCAGAAAGTCAATTCATCCATTCATTATCTTCTGCTCTTCTGAGGTCAGGTACCAGAAGCCAAAGGTTCGGGATGAAAACGCAAAAACACTCCCCGGTGACACTTTCCAGCACCTCTTGGAAAAATTAAATAATCCTTGCTGTATCTTCACAGTCTGCCCAAGGGCTCCTTTGAGTTTGAGCTTTGTGAAATTTCTCCAAAGGCAGACAACCAGAAAGCACCCCGATCAAATGCCCAAGTGACCCAAGCAGGCTCCTTGAGAGTAGCAGAACTTTACTTTGGATCTCTTCACCAGAGCTTCTCGTCTATCTCTAGAAAATAAATACATTTAACCCTTTACAGTGATTGTTGACAAACCCCTAAAAAAGTGAATGTGACCTTTAACTCTAACCAAATAGATGTTGCTTAATCTTAAACAGGAAACGATGAGAGTTTATGGGCAGAGAATAAACTCAGTGGAAAAATATATTTTTATTTTGTTGTTTTTGTATTTGATTATTATTATTAGATTATTTATGAAGCCCAACATCACTTTTTTCCCTTAAATGTATTCATTCAAAAAAGAAATTATACAGAAATTATACCCATCAAATTATAGAATATATGCACAGATTTAGTTTACTTTGGATGATCAACTTTTTTTACTTTGTCGCTGCTGGGGGAGGATACCTAGTGGCTTTCCTCTTGAGACTCGGGCCTTACAACCACTGATCGAATGTGTAATCTTGAAGTGCTGATAGACTCATATCTGACTTTCAGCAGCCACTGTAAAACTCAGAAGCATCAACAGAATAAGAGACTCTCGCCAATGCATTAATCTGCAGTCGACTGGATTACTATAATGATTTTTTCACTGGAGTTCCCGAAAAGAGCATTAAAAATCAGCAGCTTATCTAGAACGCTGCTGCTAGAGTTTTGAATAGGACTAAGAGATCAGAACATATCACATCAGTTGTAAAATCTTCACACTGGCTTCAGGTCAGTCACAGAATAGACTTCAAAACCCTCATGATGGTTAAAAAAAATTCCAAAACAGTTTAGGTCCATAATGATATGTGCAGATATATAAACCTAGCCAAGTTCTTAGATCCAAAAACTCAGGTCAGCTAGTCCCGACTAAACATGGAGAAGCAGCATTTAGCGGTTTATAGTACAGACAAGTGGAACAAACTGTCAGCTGAAGTTAAATTTTCACCGAACGCAGACATCTTTAAATCCAGTACAAAACATTTAATTTCTCCCTTGTCTATGGATGAAATCCGCATTATATTTTTAAACCTGTTGCTTGTAATTAAATTAATCTTTGTAATATCCCTTTTTTTTGTTTCTGACTTTATCTTTTATGTAATTTGAATGCTTCTTCCACTCAATGCCTTGGTACTGTTTTTTTATTGCCTTCACACTGTTTTTTAAGGTTTGGTATATGAATTGTGCTATACAAATAAACTTAACATGACTTGACTAAGGAGGAGGTTCACTGAAGCGGCAATGCGTGATCCACCAAGACCTGGCTGGGCCACACCACCAACTGCAGCATCATGAGGCCAGGGAACATTTATTTATCTAAGAAAGTTGGTGTTTTCTTTCCTTTTTGAATTATCTACCCAACTTTGATTGAATTTGACAGTTAGTGTTAAGTAATTGTTGAGGTTGTTGCTTTGCTAGATTACGTGTTTCCCAATACTGGTCTGATCAGATGTTCAAGTTCCCTTTTATTTGCTGTGTATCAAGTCAGTTTGACATTTGTCGAGCTGTTAGTTTGCAGTCATTTTGTTATTTTGCCATGATGCCATACCACAAGTTTATTTTGTTCAGCTCACCTCTTTGAAGGACCCTGCTGTCAGTGCTATTTTTTTTTTTTTATATTTTTGGGGGTAAATGAAATCCAGGATTTTAGAAATCGTCCGTTTCCTTTTGTCTAATGAGATCGACCTCTCACATGTTCCACAGTGCGGTAATATTGTTTCTCTCGTTGCTGGCAAGTTTTATTTTAATTTGTGATACATCCGCAATGTGTGGCACTCCACTTTAAATTGAATTGAAATCGTTCCTTATTCTTTATCACGTTCTATTTATAGCCTATGTGCAAGCTGTATTGGAAACCTACTTCTAAGAATTGACTAATCTAAGTTTGGTACAACTCATATAATTTCATGATTATAATACCAGTAAGAACAAGCAAGAAAAAAATCAAATAAGATATATTTTCTAAAAAAAAATTTTTTTAAATAAGTGCATTCGTGTGAGATGTAATGTCATTTCAAGAATCAAACACAACTGGACATGCAAATTGGCCGGTCTAACATGATTAACCTCCCACTAATACGTCATCTCGTCCAATTAAGTTATAAGGCAAGCAATATTCAAAAGGCACATGAAGATTAATATAAATTGCAGAGGCATCCAATTTAATGAAAGATAATACCACTGTCTTATTTTCACAGAGACCCAGGTGTTTTTTATTCCCTGAGACCAAGTCTTTCACTTAGCTGAATATATCCTCCAGGAGGTGATTAGTTGCTCAATGACGGACTTTGCCTTCCTTGGAGAAAGCACAGGCCACAGCCCAGCTGAGCCACACAGAACAGAAAGCGGACTTATCAAAGTTTTCGCATTCCTTTGAAAACACTCTTCCCAAACAGCCACATACAAGACTGAAGAAAAGAAGCGAAAAAAAGAAAAAAGTATTATCTTTTATCAATGTTGAGCTGAAAATGTGTAGAATGTAGTTTACGAGTGGAATGATCAGAACCTGTTAAACTCGAGTCTCCAGAGTGTTGTCTTTATGTGGCTGTATTTGGATATGGTGCTGGTTGATTAGATGTAAAAATGAAAAGTTTGTGCAACTTCCTTCAGATATTACTTGACAGAAAATGTGAGAGCATCAGCTTGGAGGCACTCCCTTGTGTTGAGGTGTTGATTACCTCAGCACACACCTTGTGTTAGTACGTGATTCATTTTTGTGTGGCCCAGAGGTAATAACAAAACTGTCTAATATTTCCATCTCAAGTGCTTCAGCCTCCTGCATCTTTAAGCACTTTAGGCATGACCCGCCTTCTGCATCACCCACATCTAAAAGTGACTCTTAAATCACAGTTTGGCTTCACCTCAGTGAGAGCTAGTTTTAGCCACATGGTTATTTCTGATGATACCCCCTTTAAACACTCACATTCTGAATGACTCAGGCTGGTGATTTTTTTCTTCCATTTTCAATTCCTCGTCTTATGGAAAAAATAAAAGATAAAATAAAAAAAATTTGAAAACATCACCGCAATCAGAAATCATCCATGATGCAGGAAGGGTGATAAAAAGAGGCTATATTTAAATGACAAATTACTATCCCATGGAAAAGCAGCCTTGTGAATATTTCATGGGCGACAACTTCATTTTTCTGGTGAAGGGAAAAGAAGGATTCCATTTACTCTACATGAAAAGTTCCAATATAGATGGGCTGATTACTTTTTTATCCTTTCTCACATGACTTGTATGAGTCCATTAAGTAAATACAATTAGTCTGAAACATGGAAATGATTTGTTTGATGTTACTATTTGTCTTTAAATGTCATTTTTTGTTGATTGCAGACTGAAATTTTGGACAAAACATCAGAAGTATACAGGTTTGTTAACTTTATGTCTCCCCTCATTGGCTAATTTCCATAATACGATACTTTAACATTTTCACTGAATATTCAGGCCTTTCCAGAAGCACCAATTCAAATAAGAATGTTAAAAAACAATGCAGAATAGTTTTTGTGGAGCCGCAAGACAGAGCAGTGTCCTCTACACAGGCAGCATATGGTATTGGGAAAACTGCTCATTCATGTGTTTGATTGATTGGGGCAACATTATCATCCTGCTGTCAGTCACAGTTATTTAATAAAAATGAGACCAGACAGCAATTGTACCTATAAATATTCATGATTTTTTTCATGTTTTTCTCAAGAGCTGCACTTGTTTTGTCTTTGCTTCGTTCTTCACTGTCTACTGTGTTTCATGTGAATGTCAGTTTGTCTTGTTTGCACTGCAAACTACGTCTCAGACCTCAGTTAATCTCTCACCAAATTTCTCCCGAACTACTGTTTCCTTTTTAGATACAAGACTGAGGAAATGGCTGCCTGACTGTCACCCCATGTGTAACCCACACTTGATCAGTCTAGCATGGTGGCTTGCCATGTGTGAGCCATGTTATGAGGCAACCTGTGAAAAATAAGCTCTATATTTCAGCTCCTTTGTTAACCCAGCATTACATCTTCTCTGCTTCATTTATGTGGTGTGTTGGTAGAAGAAACTTTGCAGTTCACCTGGTGGGCAACAGCTGGAGGTAGTGTTTGATTAAAACCTGCTCCCTTCTTCCACACTGCACTTTTGTGCATCTCCCTCGCCCACACTCAATGCATGTGGTAGGCATATGGCAACAGACTAGATTTTATAATACAGCATGATGTAACCTTGTAAAGCCCACTCTATGAAAATTACAGCCACTCCATCTTATACCAGATTCTCAATTTGAAAAATAAAGGACACACTTTAATCTCTCACTTTACAAATAACATCGAGACTCACAGACAGCTGCATTTCCTGACGGTCAGGGGCATTTGTTATTGTAAATAGAACTTTGTTAATTCAAAATAGAATAAAATCCATCTGTAGCCATGTCAAACTCCATACAAATAAAAATCTCAAAAACAAAGTTTTATTAGAATTAGTTGTAGCTTTTTTTGTTTAAATTGAAATGTATCATAAAATTAAAAAAGGTTAAATAAAACAAATTAAACATGGTTCTGAATTACACAAAAACATTCCATCCATCCATTTTCTATAATCACTTATTCCCAACAGGGTCATGGGAGCTGGAGCTTATCCCAGGTGACAACGGACAAGAGTAGAGGTACACCCTGAACAGGTCAAAAGTCCGACGTAGGGCCACACAGATACAAACAACCACACAGACTCACATTCACTCCTAGGCACAATTTGTGTGTGGTAACCTAGCATGCATGTTTTTGGATGGTGGGAGAGAACTCACGCAGACAAAGAGAGACTAGAACCCTCTTGCTTTGAGACGATGGTATGCCACCCTATATGAAATATCCCAAAATTAATTGAAAATGCAAAAATACATGTGTACAAATCTTTCTATAGTTAAACAATGGATGTCACCACAGGCTGGTCATTTCACACATTGGAACACCAATTAAAACATGATATGGAGCGTACAAAGAGTGTTTAGTGATTTCAATAGCATTGGAATGAAGTTTTGTGGAGCTGTAGATGTTAAGTGATTTTGAAAAAGGTCAGTGTGGCAGTCGTGCCACCGTGGGTGCCCCGACAGTCTTTTAGAGACCAAGATTTGTTGGTTCAACATGTTTATTTGAGCGTGTGCCACCCGCACACACCCTCTCTCACAAGCACACACACTCACACGCACGCCCGGCTTGGGCTCTCTGCTTGTAGGCATTTTGCCTGGTCTGCTCAATCTGGTGGCTCGGGTCCTTGTCCTGCTCCGGCTCTCCCTCCCCAGGTCCAGCACGCTACTCTTTTTACAGAGGGGAGAGTGATTAGCCAACTGGTTCCAGGTGCCTGAGCCACCTCCCCTCCTGCAGCTGAGCGCCACGCCCCCTCCATAGTGGAGTGGGTGGACACACCTACCGTAATTACAAAAGAAAGGTGTGTCCAGATTTGTTATGGTATACAAGTGTTTGGTGCAATATAAATTGAATCTACAAAAAAAGGGTCACACACTAATGTTTTGTCAAGATTCCTTTACCTTTGATTAAAGCAAACATTCACTGTGACATTGTTTTGATAAGTCTCTGCAGTGTCTCAAGAGTTAGTTCCATCCAGTGTTGCATTAATTTATTTTCACAAAGATCTGTACCGGTCTGTCGTGAATTTATCGGTCGATCTACGTTCCCACCCTCGTCTATGGTCACGAACTTTGGGTAGTGACCGAAATAACGATATCACGGATACAAGCGGCCGAAATGAGTTTCCTCCACAGGGTGGCTGGGCTCTCCCTTAGAGATAGGGTGAGAAGCTCGGCCATCCAGGAGGAGCTCAGAGTAGAGCCGCTGCTCCTCCACCTGGAGAGGAGTCAGTTGAGGTGGTTCGGGCATCTGATCAGGATGCCTCCTGGTCATCTCCCTGGTGAGGTGTTCCGGGCTCGTCCCACCGGGAGAAGGCCCAGAGGAACCCAGGATACGCTGGAGGGTTAGGGTCCAGACTAGTTCATGAATCAAAGTTACGTCTCATGCTTCCTGACCAACTCAATTTGATATTTTGAGCCCACGGAATCCTGGCATTGCCATCTTGGAATATGTCCATGTCATCAGGGAAGAAAAATATTCATTGATGAAATAACCTGGTCGTCAGATGGCCTAAATTTTGGGCTCATAATGTTGATGGACCTCGACCTGACCAACTGCAACAACCCCGGATTGTAGTCCTGCTACTACAGGCTTGTACAGTAGGTACTTGACATGATGGGTTCATCTGCGTCTCTTTTTACCATGATAAACCCATCACTTTGGCATAGAGTAAGTCTGGACTCATCAAGCCACATAAGTGTAATATTTATGGTCCCTAGAAAATCAAAGTATTTTTCTATTGTTAGCCTTACTGATGTGTTAGTTAATGGCTACACAGCTGTTTAATCCCAATCCATTGATATCTCTTCGCTTGTGGAAACACCCTCGCTTTCAATATCTATACATAGCCCTGAGCTCTACAACTGAGTTCTAATAATAATGATTCAGGAAGTTTTTCCAACCAAATTCCTCCCCGGCCAATTGATGGTTTCTAACTTTCCTTCCACTTTCTAATGATAGGTTGTTTACCCAGATTCAGTTGTTTCTACAATCTCAGTAGATGTTTTCGCTGCTTTATGCAAGCCAATGAATTGATCCTTCTTAATCAAATTTTTTCCCGTGACAATAAGATGTGTCTTTGCACATGGTTGTTTAAGAAATGACAACCTATTCTTTGAATCACTTGCTGGCAGATTATCATTCATACAGTAAGTATTCAATATGTGTGTACCTATGGAGATTTTTTTGGCCAGGCAGTGCGTAAACCGATTTGTATATGAGGCTCTGCCTTGCAATGTTGCATCAGAAGAGCCATCTTATAAAGTGCCTTTCAGAGTTTAAAGTTCTCAGAAGTTAGTTAGTTTGAGGTGGGAAGAAAATCTGCTTGTTGATCTTGGCTGCAAGCGGAAAGTCTTGGCTGTCTCCATTCTGGCTGTGAATGAAAGATGTTTGTGACAAATCCTGTCTTTTACAGGAAGAATAACATGTAAGTTCTAAAACTGACACAAAGAGGCTCCACGGTGGCATAATTTCTATTTGAAGGCAAGTCTTCTTGCATTTGTTTTGTATTTCACTGTTTTGCCCCCAAGTCATGGCAGTGACTGCTTCCTCCTCTTCCTTTGGGTTCCACTTCACCTTATCAATTGCCAGCAGAAAGAAACCCAGGACATTTGGAGGGAAAAGAACTGTCACGTCTAATGGTTAACATGGGAATTGCCTCAAGAGCTAAGAAGACAAATGTTACCCATCACATTGATTAAAATCCTCTTTACTGGTGTCCTTGGCAAAATAAGTTTGATAGAGCGGCAGTGATGCAGTAGTCACATGAACAGTTATGGATTAATTAAAACTGTACCAATCTAGCCCCCCTTATGAAGTCAATCAGTTTCAAGTTACATAAAACAACTATTACCTGTTTGTTAAAAAAAACACTTTTCTCATCCTTAAAACATTCAAGTGTATATTACATGTAACAGTAAGTTTGTTATGCTGTGCAGTAAAAAAAAATGTGCAGTTAAAAAAATGTTTGAGGTAGAATATGAGAACTGCAGTGGACCCAAGCACAAATTCTGTGGTGGTATTCAGACAGCATATGTTCATTAATCAGGTGGTTCAAAGAAAAGAATTCCACCACAGGATTAGTTTTCACTTCTATGCAACTGTTCCAGAGGCACAGCTTACCGCAACCATAGTCACCATCTTAGGTGCCCTAAAGTAACATTCATATTGAATTAATTCACATCAAAGTGATTCCACTTGACAAGGCTTTAAGGTGAAACACTATCAATTCCCCAATAACAAACTTTTTAACAAAAAAATACTTCCTCTTATAAATGTGATTGGTAATGGACAGAACAAAATGGTTAAACGGTTTGCTTGACTCTTTATACACATA
>JABUIW010000141.1:151704-170792 GCA_013363375.1 Menidia beryllina | reverse complement strand
TAGATAGATAGATAGATAGATAGATAGATAGATAGATAGATAGATAGTTTAATTCATGAGAAAACCAGACGGGATTTTGTTTTATAGCCTCTATCAAAAGGCTAATGCTATTACATGACTACAAGAAACAAATTCAGATGGATGCTTTTCCCTTCATGATCATCCGTGTTGTTCGCACTTGATAGATTACTTAGCCTTCTAATCAGTGCTTTGAAAATTTGTTAGAGATGACTATACAGCAACTCATAGAGACCATCAGCATCAGTTGTTGCAAGCATTCAGTGAGATTGATTCATTTTAGGGAAGGATTGGGCTCCACCAGTCACATAATCTTGATAGATGTGACAGGTTTGGGAGAACTGAAGAAAAGCACCAAGACAGATTAAAGTGGATGATTATTTTATTTTTACTCTTGCAATTTTGGCAGATCAACAATTGGGGGAGTTGCAAACAAAGAAAATGGGAAAAATGACTTTGGATTTCCAACAGAATGTTTCAAATCCTTTAGTTATTCTTTTCCCTTTTGTCAGTAAGCTGCCAATCAGACTTAGGGAGTGGCTTGGGATCCAATCAATCAAGCAGATTGGGAGTGTCAGGAAGTAGCTGCTCTAAGCAGCCAGAGGTTGAGCCTGTTGCAAACTTCATTTGACCAGCACAGCATGTTTAGCCTGTATAATTATGGCTTGTCATGGCACTCAGTGCAACTTCAACCTCAAATGGCACAGACTATGATAATTTGAAGGGTTTCAAATACCAGTTGAACCACAGAGGGATTTTAACATTTTTGCTGTTAAAAATCTGCACATACCAAAATATTTTATCTGAAAGAGTTGAGTGTGACTTTCTGTATATTACAAATTCACTACCCACACACCAACAAGCAAAGCATTTTTCTTGTTGCTTGTCTCTGCAAATAGCTTCATCCGTTGCAGGAAAAAAGGGGGTGTAGTCCTGGAGAAACCATTATTTTTTTCAACTCAGATAAAGCATATTTTTAACAATATAACTGCAATTTTAAATGGTGAATTTAAATAAACCTTATAAACATCGTCATCAACCCGGTGAGAAAAATTTGAACAGAGCATGGGTGGCAATACTGAGTATGCACAAGACTTGGGTAAGGTTTAACAAGAAAGGCTTTGTGAACAGTTGTTAAAAAGGCACTGCACTATGGAAGGGAGTGTGGTATATGGATTAGGCTTGTTATTTTCTAAATATCAAGGGGGACCAATTTTTCTTGAATCCAGTTTCTCTGCAATTCAAGGAATAACTGATAGCATAGCATTACAGTTTAAATAGTTGAATAAAAGCACTGCTTAAATATAAAGGCAGAATTGTGCCCCACTAGCCTGTGTTTCATCAATTACAGAAATGACTTTAAAACAGAACCGTTTTAAATAGCTTCACTTTGAGGTTCGATTCATATCATATCCAGGGAAAAGTCTTGAGAATTCCATATAGTATAGAAACTGGTTTACATTGGTTAATAAGGTGCAGTCTTAGAAGAGAATAGGAACTGCACCCTGAAGCCAGCTCTCCATCACTTCTTCCTCCTGTCTCAGATGAAATCGTGCTGTCTGTCTCCCTGAGCTGTCAATAGAGCCTGATGGCCCTTTTAGACTCTTATCAATATTTAACCAGCCTCCCCCATTGACTCAGCAATTACTGCCTAATTGATCTTAGATTGATTATCATTAGCACCATAATGGTAGTGCCAGTCAGAGGCAAGAGCTGATAAAAATCCTCAGTGTAAAATTACATAACCTTTTCATGCAACCACAGAGTGAAGTGAAGGCTGTGCGGGATAAAAAGTGTCTGTACATCAAGATGGATGAAAAAGGTCCAGGTTGTAGTTCAGCTTGTTGAGCACATGCTTCCTGCCGCTCTCTTACAACACTGAATGCCTGCCATGCTACGTGTTAGCTATGCATGCAGGATAATTCAGCACATTAAAGCATGCAGTGGTGGAGGGGGGTTGACAGGGGACTTAAGCTAACAGCAACTCAGAAATTAGCACTGCAGTGCAGGTTTTTGGTCTTCTCAAACAACTTTGGCTTCACAGATTTCATAGCAGCACAAGTCATTGCCACATAGATATCAATTTAACACAATTACAGTTTCTCTGCAGGTAGTTTTTTACTTTTTGTCACTCATTTTCATCTCAATCTAGATACGCTGCTGCCCTATGTGTCCTACTATTAATCCTCTGAGAGTTGAGCCATTATTGAATATATGTAATGCTTTGCAACAAAATATTAGTTTATTGACTTTTCTCCAATAATGCCCTCCCTTGGCAAAGCAAATGTGTTTAGCATAGCACCGTACTCAAAATTCAGTTCTGCTGCCATAATGCTGAACAGGACAAGGTTGAAAAAAAATCTTTTGAGAGATGTCTTCAAAGATAAAAAATAAAATAAAAAACATATATGTTACTCTATCGGTCATCAATACAGTCTCGTTATTGTTCATTTAGGACGAAGCTGGTAAGTTAAAAAGTTATAAATTTATGTTAGAAATTATGTGTGGCAACAGTTAGAAAGTTATGTGTGGCGACAAGTTAGAAATTATGTGGCAACAATTGCATTAATTTCTCAGTTGAGAAATGAATGCATATCTATGGCGAGGCATTACAGGAGGGAACAACATAACCCTTCAGTATCACCACATACTCCATGTTACATCTGTTGCTGTAATATAAAAGATTTGTCTTTCAAATAAGATCCTTTTATTCTCTATGGATTTAGTTCAAGTAAAAGGATTAAGAAGGATAAATACCTTGTTTGAAATATGTTTGTGAGCAAGCTGATTTTGTAAAAACTTGTTTTTTTCACGTATTTAATTTAGTACCTATCTCTGATTAATGTGACATATTAATCCCATTTTCTGTATTATTTTACCTTTGATTGGGTGGGCTGGCTAAATCAGAGAGTTCAATAAATCCAGTTGTGTTTCATTAGTTTTCCTTGGCCTTTGCTACATTACCAAGTATTCCTATGAGGATCTAATCTGCGCTTGATATTTAGGTTGGGATCTATTTCTTTATTACCTGCAGACATATAAACATTTCATGTGAACATAATTCCATGGTTTGGCATCATAGAAACATACACTGCAGAACACATAACTTCACAAGATTGGGATGATAACAGAGACAAACATTGTCTGTCTTGTATGATTTTCTTGTGAGTGCTGTGGAAAAGCTCTGTCCTTTCAGGCTGTGGAGTGGCTGCCAGTAACAGGGCTGAACTAAAATCCAACTTCTGACAAATCAAAGCTTTCAATTCTCCGACTGTGACCATGTCTAGTGTATGTTCGAACAGCAAAGGAAGGTAGAAGGAGGCTTTCCAGGAAGGCGAGCCTTGAAAGTCCTTCAGCTCTGGCCAAAGATTTAGATGGATCACTGAATCCCTCTGAAATCTTTGTGGACGTCATGACTGCTTTCATGCATCATTCCAGGCTTTCACTTTTCCAATCTTTAGGCAACATAATCATAGAAACTGAAGCATGCAACAGAACTTTTGTCCCTTAATTATGGGTTTACGGGCTACGATTGTGTGAATTTGACCGTTATCGAGAAGTAGACTATATGAAATTCCTCCAAGCCTTCGAAATCAGTTTATGCGCACGTTAGAGTTTAGCTTTTCCCTTTTCTTTTTTTTCAAATTTTATTTACCTAAAAAGGAGCTTTCAGAGCCTTAAAAGAGAGTTTTATTTGTTTTCTACTTTCAACATGACAGTGTTACAGAAGTGTGGCTGCAAGGACCAATGCAGGTCATTAGCCTGCCGAAATCCCCTTAGCTTAATTTATTTCTGAAGTGATTATCACTGCACGCTGGGCTAATTAGGAACTGCACTTAACAATTTAGAGAGGCTGTTTGTAAAGCAGTAACTTTCTCTGATTAAATACGGGATCCTTGACGAACACACAGTCTGGTTTTTGATGGCAGAAATTGCCTGAAGCAGCATGGAAACTGCATTCTATTGAAGGAGGAGCTGTGGATTGTGCATGTCCTCAATGCTTGCGAGCAAATCTTTCTGTTTCAATGGACTGATTATTGTATTCTTTCAGGCAAAGAGCAAATGAAAAAAATGTATTTTTTGTGTCATGCTTGGTTATGCTTTGTTTTGCATGTTATTTTTTCTCAGTGGTGTAACCTTTTCTGCGTTACTTATCCGCTTGCACAAATTTGGTTTAGTCCATTCCAGCACCCCCCATTTTTTTTGTCCATCCCCCAGCTGTCCTTCACTTATCCATCCTTTAAAAAGTCATCTTAGGTTAGCTAAAATGTCACATCGCTCAAGTTTGCCCTCTGGGGCAGCTACTGTTATTTTAAGGGGTCGTGTACATTTATCCAAAGAATTAAGAAAGATGCATCTGGAGGCCAGAGTAAGAGGCCTGAGTAGGGGGTGTGGGTGAGAGGATGTAAAAAAAGTACTTTGTCGATCCGTGCTTCAAAATGGAGCTTGTTTTTTCTTGTTTCCTGAAAGGAAAAGGATTGTTAACTTACCCGTCATTGGCTGGATTTTGGGGCTAGTGGTGTGGTTCAACACACTTTACATTCTTCCATTTAACCAAGAGACCATTCTGATTTATTTTTTTTAATAGACTACAATGCCTTCAATAGACTACAATGCTTTCAGTAAGTGTGCCGCAAAAACTGGGCAAAATTAATTTTAAAAAATATGATGTCCACGTATGGAAACATGTTCATTCTCTCCAGAGGTATTAACACTTACACACACAGTAACCAAGGGAAAGCCCTTAGCCTCTGCCTGAAACGCTTGCTGCGGGAGTTGTGCTCATTAACCAGTGATATAAAGCACAATCTCGTAATGACTAAAGATCTGTTGTCTGGTAAGCACTAACAGAACGATTGACTCGTAAGCAGAAAAAAGAGGAGGACAGCAGGAGAAGGAGAAAATTGTAATGAGAGCGCGTGAGAAGGAGGAAAGCAGGGAGGATGTGAGAGGCATTTAGTTGGAAGACAGTTTCCTGATTCAGCCAGGCTGGAGAGCAGGGGTAGCTGTCTTCTCCCATGTACCTCATCTATCACTGCCTATTTCTAGGAGACTCACCCGTTTCCCCCCACCACACACACAGATTGAAGGGAGTGAGAATTCAATCTTTCCTTGCCTCACAGTCATCCGCACAAATGCATTCGTTCACCCTGCGCGGCAGGGCCCCAAAACCTGCCAATAATCGTCCACCGGGGTGGGACAGAATGACTGCAGGTAACGCAGCTTTCCTCATGTGATCTTTTTCCAATCTGTAAAGTCACAGGGGTAGATTAGGGACATGTGGAAACGGGTTTAAAGAAGCAGAGGTGGGCTTTGACAGCAGGGATCATGTGGCACCTGTGGCAAACCTACATTTAGTATACCATTCAGGAGTTCAGAACTTTACTCATCAAGGGTGAATTACTTTTTAATGGATCAAAATAGGCAATAACTACACATGTGAAGATATGTATTTTAATTGATCTCAAACAATATGATTTTAAACAGGTTTCTTGATGTTTAATAAAGGGGTTAGTCAGTGTCATTAAGGTGAACATCCCACTTTTTTACATTTGTCATTTAGTGTCTCTACTTATTAGATTGTGATTTTTATCCACAATACTGAAATCTTAAGATGCACTTCTTCTTAGAAATGGTCAAATATGCATAAGCATGCGTATGAGTAAAATAAATATTATCTTATTGTTTACTTTTTCTATGAATAGCTCAAAGGGTAAGTGGGTTATATGAATTTGATAGATCTGTTTATCTAATCGCCAAGATACCTACTAAAAAACACTAAATGTAATGGAAAACTTGGAAAATGAACTCTTCACAAAAGCAATGCCCCAACAAGTCCAACCAAGTCTAAACTTTTGTGGTACTGAGTCAGTGTGGCTTACTTTGGACCACAATGCATATTTACATAGTGTGAAAGCTATTGCATGACTTTGTTCAAATCAAAACCTGAAGAAAATGTTTCCTATTTTTTTCACTTTAATTTATAGTAAGAAAATCATCATCATGTCAAAGCGACACTATAATCAACTTTCACTCTATCTTACAGTAATTCTTTTCTACATAGCAAAAAAAGTACTTCATTTTTAGTTTTTATTAGTTTTTATTAATATTTTGAACTGCTACCTACCAAAATACCAGCCAAAATGGTAAGTTTGTAAAAACATTTCCAGTTAGTTACGTTACTATGTAAGTAATGTAACTTACTATGTAAATAATATTATGTTGCTTGTTAGGTGCTATACCTTAGTACATTTCTAAATGACTAAATGACTCAGTCACAGCTCAGAAATTCAGTGTATGAATTCTGCTGGTGTTAAAACATCTTTTCACAACTGTCATACTTCAGTCTCATAGTAGAGTTTTTTTTACAGTTGTTCATGACGCATATTAAATTCAAACACATCTGCTTGAAACATTTATTTAGGCTGTCATGTCTACTTATATTATGACAAATAACAAATAATGTTTAAAAAATGAGTTATTTACTTTGATATTAGGTTTTGATTTGGCAGACTAGCTTTTTTTCCCCACTCAAAAGTCTAGGTCATTCCAGAGCAATGTCCTAATATAAAGGCAACCTTTTCACCAGGACTGAGTGTGTAAGGTCAGAACAAGGAAACCATAATCACAGGCAGGATCCAAACCTTTAAAAAAAAATATCCTCCTTTGGTGAATATGAACCCAAGCTTGCAGATGTCCCGGCTCTTCTTTTACCCCTCTCCATCTCTTTTTACTTTTTCTTAAACATTTCCATAATCCTCTTGACACTCTGATTAATAACTCCTGTATGATTTGCATATCTGCGCCTGAAACTGAGGAAAGACATTCTTATAGTAAATACAGACCTGCAGGAAACACATTTGTTGGATTTGGTCTGGTAGGATGACAGATTTCCAAAGAAAAGCTAACTGTTCTTAAAGTAAATTGCCCGATAACAACAACATACGTACAATTTCTCAATCTCTTGCACTTGCCAAACATGGAAGAGCAGGGGAAAAAGGAGACCTGGCCTACCCCAGTAGCTCCTGGCTCTTATTAAACAGTTAAGGAGGTCTGGTCGACAGAGGCTGGTATTTGCTTCAACAGTGCCCCCTAGTGGGAGCAAAATGAGTTAATGTGATTTATGTCTGAATTCCAGTCTCATCAACAAGTTAAATATCCATTTACATCATAGGTATTGAACCTAAATAGGGGAGAGCAATGCTAATGTGTCTACTGTTCTACAGTTGTGGCATTTTAAATATCAGAATTTATCGTCTGTCTGATCGATTGATCAATCACATAATTTATATGGGCAAAATCCAATTTTAAGACGATAATTATGCGGCCAAAGTATTTTAAAAATTCAAGTAATTTTGCTTTGGGTAATTTTGGAAAGCTATGCTACATGAACATATGTTTAGAATAAATATTTCTGTCTGCAACCCTCCCACAGGAAGATGACAATGAATGGATGAGCAGATAAGGCAATTCAGTAACCCAAAATCTTTCAATGTTTCAGTCTCATGAGACACCTATGAGGTAAGTTCTGTGACCTAAAGATTTAATGTGTCAGCCACACGCATATGTTGTGGGTGACTCAGTTGCACAAACATTTTCATAAACACGTACACACACATGCCCACAAACCCTTGCTGTCCCTGAGAGACCAAAGACTGGAAATGACAAGACTGCAATGAGGTAATGACAATTCCTCCTGCGTAGTGTGGCCAAAGGCATCTCCCTCTCTCAGGCGGAAAGGAAGGAGATATCTGGCCGGCTCTGGTGACAAGCTCCTCTCTAATCGACAGGTACAACTTTCACTGCAGCTCAAGACCAAACCAAAGCGTAGCAACTAAATAATTGAAGAGGTGCAATATGCTGAGGTGTTGTGGGGTCGCCGGGTTCAACCAAAATGTCTGCAGTGTCCTCTACTTTTGGGTGGAAGTCACCAAAGCCGGTTTGGGGAAAATGTCAAAGTACTTGCCTTATTTTTTGTGGTCCAGACAGAGGCTTCTCTCCACCTCATTTCCTCATAAGGCATCAGCTACCAGCAGCTGCTCAATATGTTTTTTTGTTGTTGTTTTTTTGCTCCAACACATTTTCTTTCAAAGTGACAGTTTGGATCAATTGATGGTTCACTGTTTTGCTTATTTATTTTATGTAGCTTAAAGAGTTCTCTTCAGGTTGCCATGACAACAAATTGGGAGGTCATGCTGGCATTTCACCCTCGTCAAGCCTCAAGTGAGCAACAACTTCATGGTCAGACCGATTCCCGATTTCACAGCAAAGGCTTTCAGTGGTGGGGAGTGACGGAGCATAGGTGCCTGTTTGTGTGTGTGTGTGTGAGTGGTGTGGGGTGGGTTGACTGACCTTGGGAGACTGCCCCTGTGCACAGAATAAATAGAGGGAGAGACGGACTCGGCCCAAGCTGAGTAGCAGTCGCTCAGCCACACATGGCGAGTGCCACAACAGCAGTCAGCTGAAACTGACGAGGCCGCTTTGTGAAGGCGAGGCGCTGCCCTCTGACACAAACATCAACACTGCAGTGTACGGCTGCAGGTAGGTGTTTGGACAGGATCTTAGTTTAATGGTTCAAAGATGAAAGACCCAGGATATTTGAGGTGAGAAGCAGGGGGACTGAAAAAACAAAAGAAAAATTAAATGATAATAATAATAATGAGATAATAATGAGAATGTTTAAGAATGTCATAATAAAAGTGAAGTAAAAACCTTTAGACATAATGAATTTTACTACTTGTGCACAAACCTTCCACAATGTGCGCTTTAGGATATTAAATAAATTCATTAATTATTTTTTTCTTAGTGAAGATTTATTTGAACCAGAACCAGATCTGGTCTTAAAAAGAGCCACATGACATGAAAAACGGTTTTGTTATTTGTTCAAACAAATTTTTCAATGAAATACCCAGCACTGCTTACATATTTAATTGATTACCAGCAAGTGTCAATACATTTGGCAAGTATTTTCAGGTAATTTCCAAGCTATGTATAATCCACCTTTCTAGAGTTGGTACCAACCATACCATTTGCATCACCTCTGACGCCATCTGTCTGAGACCTGAAATTTGGGGCAAAACATAGCAATGCAATAGCATGTTGCCATGTTCCCAATGTTCTTAGAGAGAGAGGCTTTAAGGATTTTCCCCAGGGAGCTTATTTAGTATCAGTTCACCGTTTATGTTTATGCACATAGAAGATAACTTTATCCAAAGTGACTTACAGCGCAATGACCAGTATGGAAAATGAAAAAATTTTCCCATAATCTTACCGCAGTGCTTTATCAACCATCAAAAGGTTGAATACTTTAAATGCTTTTAAGAATCACTATCAGTGTACCTGCACATCCATTATCGTAACCACTTATTTCCCAATGGGGTCACTTGACCACTGAAGCCCATCCCAGTAGTCAATGGGTGAGAGGCGGGGTACACCCTGGACGGTCCGCCAGTCCATCACAGGGCCACACAGAGGACAAAAAACCACACTCACTCCTAAGGGCAAGTTGGAATGTCCAATTAAACTAACATGCAGGTTTTTGGACAGTGGGAGGAAGCCGGAGAACCCAGAGAGAGCCCACGCCGACACAGGGAGAACATGCAAACTCCACACAGAAAGGTCCTGGTTCCCCCGGGGACTCGAACCCAGAACCCTTTTTGTACCTGCACAGTATCTGATTAATAGTTAGTTAGTCAATCTTCAGTAGTTTGTGACTTTGAAAATGCGCTGAAAAGAAATTCAATTACAGGAGATGGTTCTGGAAAAATATAGCACGATTTCTTCGTCTGCTTCCAGGCCTGATGTAACTGTTCTCTTTTACTTCAGCTTGTGTTAAAGGCAAAGGCTTTTTATGGAACTGAAAAGTTTTGGGAAATATTTGTAGCCTTAGTCAAATTCTCCTCAGGATTCCTCTACCAAGAAAAAAAAAAGGTTTCAAAGCATTTAATGTCTTTCTTCAATGTAGAACTCTGACTGTGCCAATCAATCAAATTGGCTGTTATGGCAGAATAATGTGTGTTTTCTCTCAAGAATGCCCATCAAAGGAGGCACTGTGCTTGAAACCTCCTCTGGGCCCTCAAAGGTGTCACAGTCAGCAGAGGTTGTCAAAGGCTTGTCACTGCTGGGTGGTTTGAAAGCATGAAAAATACCCTCTCAGGGGACGGCAGGAGGATGAGCTAAGATGAGGGACAGTTTGTTGGTGCTTGTGTGTGTGTGCATGTGAGGGATTTAGCTCACTTTAGCCTGTTGCATCAACTCTTGACAATCCTCTAGACAATAGGTCTCCATCTTTGCAGCAGAACCCTTTAACCTTCTGGAGTGATGGCTATATTATTCAGCCTGACATACAATGCCGCTGGGAGATCAAAATCTTCTAATTGGATGCTGACAGTTTGGGTTCTTTCAAAATCGAGGCAATGCAGAATGAGATTATGTAACTGAATGCATTATTATGGGGTGGAGGGGGATTCTATCAAAAAGTAATTACGGCAGACTTGGGTTTCAATCTCTCAGTCGCTTATTTGTGACAGGAAATCACCTGTGACAGCGAAGTCTTAAAGGCAGGCCTCAGAGGACATTTAACATGGGGTCCCTTCTCAGATTGGGAAACTTTGAGGAACTGTTTTACCCAAAGGTAAAGACAACTGCTCACAATGACATACCTTTAAAACCTGCAGGACAGAAGCAAAGCACTCTTATTTAAAAATGAATAATTTAGATTACTATTTATAAGCAGCGCCATACAATTAAAAAAAAAATCCAGCTTGACACACAGAACACGGAATTATTCTGTTAAATTCAGACCTGTTGCATTACTCTAAAAAGCTCAACAAATACGATTTTAAACTTTAATATAGCAGCAAATAACTTTTTTTTTTTCTTGTAGTAAATAGTAACTGACCAGTGATGTCCTCACCATAGAGTTGCTTTCCTTCAATGTGTGTCTGTGTTGCAATCTGAAGCTTTTTTGGTGTCTTTTCTGCAAACCCTTCAATCCCAAAAGGGAGTTTCATTATAAGTATGGCAAAAGATGGCACAATGATTAGTTTACCTGAAACTGTGTGGTTACATCTGTGCGTTCAAATTGCTCTGTTTTGGTAGTGTTATTGTCTCAGTGTTGTTGAACATTCAGAATGTGAGGAATCCAGTGTGCTTCAAAGGCTGGAATAAATTAATTTGGTGACATTCCATGGAAAGTTTTTTGCTGCACTGTAGCTCCTGGACTAACTGTAGGCGTCAGTGTTTGGTTAAAACCAACACCTTTTGATTGTTCCCAATTTTTCCTACTTTCTAAACGCTAGAGCAGGACAGGTGTTATGTTCTGAATGCCCCATCTAAATACAGTGTTTTCACAGCACAGTGTTTTATAAAACACTATTCAACAGTTCAGTCACAACCTTTCCTTATTTTATTAAACAGATGTTTGTTTAACTGCTTCTTTGGTTGTGCTGCTTTTCCCTGTGGAAGTCCCACTTTTTCAGATACACGATGTGTTTTGATGTAATTTCTCCTTCATCATTATTTCAAAACACTTCTTTTGTCATTTAAGCCTCTCAAAACTTGCTCCCATAACCGACTCTAAGACAAAGCAACCTTATTTTTATTCTATACAAGATTTAAACTGCTTTTAAACAAAGGATTGTCACACTTTGCGCAAATTCAACTTATTGTGAGAGGTGAGAAGCTAACCAAAAGAACTGATGGCTAAATACTTATTTTGCAAACTGAAAATAACTGATCTTATCGCTTGACATCTTGCTGTAAAAAAGGCTGAAAACATGTGGTTTGGAGTGATTATTGTAGAGGTGAAATTCATTCTGCATCAATTACATTATGTGTAAAGTATGCATTACCAAATCCACAAGAAGAACTGAATTATCCACTTGGAATTTCGCTTTTGCGATTCCAGTTTGCTTTTTCTTTGCTGTCACATTTGAAAAAGCGACCACAATCGCTTGAAAAAGAGACCAGCCATGGGTCCAGAGAGATTTTCTTGTCTCCAGTTAGGAGTCACATAGTGCCTGTGGATTTTCTTTGTTTTAGGGACTTGTGTCTCAGGTCATTACTGCACATCATATTTATACCTACCACAGAGTGCACTGCATAGCAAGAACTTACCTATATCCTCAACCCTGTGCAGCATTGACTCCTCATATATACATTATCAAGCATGTCACACTGGTAAATAAATAAATGAAAAGGCCCACTGGTCTGAAGTGCTGGTGGTTCAATAGTGGGCTTGACTGATCTCATGCTGTGGCTTTCCATGATCATTAATGTTGCTTTACAGATGTGGGGCTAAGCAGAGCTCTTGCAGTACAAGCTGCAGGCTACGAGCAGAATGCTTGATGGATAAACCCGACACAGGCGATGATCTAATAGGGATCTTCTGTCGGTTTTAGAGGAAGAAGAGGCTGAAGTGGGTTGTGCAAGTACCAAGTCCTGCTGAGAGAACCAGTTATGTCCCACTAAACATGGCCTCCTCTGCAGGAGAAAAAGTCTGTGTTTTTTGGAGGAACAGGAGGTTTTGCTGAAATTCAACTATAAACTAAGTAGTCATGGTCTGGCTCCCCTTTAAAAAATTCACCACAGGAGAACTGATACGACCTCATACCACTACAGACACTGACCTTCATAACTTCATAACTGCAGATAACAGTCAGGATCTTCCTTTTTGTCTGGAAAGTGACTGGACTTGCTACAATACACGTTCCCTCATTTGATGGTCTATCTCGTAGGATAAAAGTCAACACCACACAAGGATCATGTTATTGTAAGCCTAAAATTTGATATGTTCTTTGTGAGTGTGCCTCTGTTCTATGGTTCCTGAAAAAGTTCTCCTCCACTAATCTGTTACTTGGTGTGTTTGGTTGATATGGTTCAATCAGCTGCTAAGTAAACAGACCTTCCAACTTTGGCACATGGCCTTGAATCGTCATATTACATATTTACTGTGTTCCAATCTTCTTTTGAGCAACAGTGTCTTCAAAAGTTGCTTTCTCGAAGAAAGTAAAGAAGAGAAAGTGAAGAAAGTAAATTAAATCGATGGCACAATTATTTAACTTTGTGGGCTTTACTGTCTTCAGAGTTACAGAAGTCCGAGTAAATGTGAGAAAAAAAATGAAAAATACATCCACTTTTCCACACTTCTCCCTTCTTCTTGATATGTAAGATTGAACTTCAGCTGTCAGACGTAATCACATCAAACAGGAAAACAGAATCCTTCACAAAGATCACATTATTGTTAGTATTTATCTAATGCAGGGCTGCTGAAGAATTTTAAGAAATAGTGCAGCAGAGGCTGGAAAATGGGGGCGTATTTAATTTTCAGCATTGGAAAATGAATCGCAATTACCCCGGGAAAGAGGCAGGTGGGATTGACTCACAGCTCCGCGAAACACTGCTCCACTTGGCCTCTCATAAACTCAAATGATCGAGGCTTTGACAACAGCCCAGCTGTCTGACAGTTGACTGGCCCGCGACTTCACCTATCGAAACAGGATCAAGAAGAACTGCAGACAGCTCATTGTGTCTCTAAGTTTACCTTCAGCCGGTCCCACGTGAATATGGTCTTGGTACATTGACGAAAGCTCCTTGACAATAAAACGGCAAGAAACTCGGAGTTATGTCAAAAGGAAGTCCATACCCTTAAAACCTTTCAAAAACTTCACTACAATTAATGAGTATTGAAAGATCATTTTCACATCCACACTCTGATGATAAATGAGGATTGGGGTCCTATCCATCAAAGCCACCACAACAGGGCAGAATTACCATGAGCTGTCATGGCCGGGAAGAAATATCCAAATGGGATTAAAGCAAACAAGGGAGAAAATAATTCATAATGAAATTCCTGTGAAAGAGATGGTATTCTTACAGTAATGTGAGAGGAATTTAGTGGTGTAGATGGAGCACGTCCTGCTGTAGGTTGTAGTGGTGAACCAAGACACCTGTTGAACGCTGAAATGAGTATTTGTAAACTCTTTATTCAAGGTCACCATATCTAAACCTTTTTGGTAATTATTCTTGATACAAGGAATAATATCTAATTCAACAGCAAGGCCAGGGCGACTCTATTGTCATTAACTTTGCAACAGAGGAGAGACCCTCCAAGATTATTTTAATTCAGTGATTACACAGAGCCCAGAAAGCTGAATGCAGACTGTGCTGGTAGGTTTATTCACCACATTGATTTCCATGCCAATATCGAGAGTAGTGCTCCCAAGACGTATCGCCCTGCACACTGAACGCTTTTTCTCTCTGCAAATCTTATTAGAGACAGAGGCTGACGGAGGCTGCTTTCCCCGCACGATGTAGAGATGAGCACAAGGTTAAAAGAAAACAAAAAGGTTTGAATGAGACTGAAAGCAAGAGTCTCCAACTCACTGCTGCCAGTAGATGCATTGAAACCTTTACAGGAAATGTGATTCTAAGCTAGTGCATTGCTAAAGGATCATTAAATGCCCGGCCTTTGTCACAGCTGGGCTTGCATTGGCCTGCTGATGTTAGTTGCTTTGTACTTTAGGCAATAGACTCTAAAACACAACTCATAATCCATGTCTAAGTGAATGAATGTTTACCTGATTCACAAAAGGTACACTATAATTGTTCTTTCTGTTTCATTTTCTGAATATTAGGAATTAAACAACAAAGGCAAATGCAAGTTTTTTTTATTGCCATACCTATTTGTGTTGTCGTCAGGAGCCTTTCATTTCTTCTTTTGAAATGTTTTTCCTCCATTCTTCTTGCAAAAAGGCTTCTACTTTCACCTTGTAACTGCTCATCCACTGAGGTCTGTCACTAAATGAACAATGATATCTATTGAGAAGTAAACTCTTGAGGGTCATGGCAAAACCTTTGATAACTTAAAAAACGGTTTTCAATCAGTACAGCTAACTGCTACCCCCCGAAAAGATAACCTCTGAACATATTCCACAGGGAGATGGCAGCATTTAAACTCTGTGCAGAAATGCTACTGTGGCCATGGGGTATGAGATCGTCTTGGATGGACTGAAAGTCACTGGACAGAAATGGCGTGTTTGGATGAGTCCATGTTTTAGCTGCTTGTTGTAAACATGGATGACAGACTCCAAAAACTATCCAGTCTGTTATACAGTGAAAGGTGCAATGGGCAGCTTTGGTGATATATATGCGTCTTAAATACTGCAGACACGTCAATGGCCTCATAGGTACTCTTTTTCTCCGCCATAGGTCTCAGCACGACGCCACTATACCCATTTGTTTTTTACAATAGAATAGAAATAGAAATGAAAAAGAAGCCATTTTCATGTGTTTTCCCATAGTTCCCTATGCTCAGTATGGCCAAAGAGTTTTTTTTTTAAAAATCAGCCCAGTGGACAAAGCTACAAACATCATTGGGGGTTTAATTTTGCACGTGTTATTATATTTTTGTGCTGAATTCCATGGTGAGGACAAATTAAATATTTTCTAATAAGAACATAAAAGACAAAGATGCGGAGGGTCAAATGCAAAACGGAATATTACAATACCCAAAAAGAAAAAAAATTTCTCAGCCACGTGGAAAATCACATTTTTACATACCCTGGTAAAGCCAGCCATTTCACAGTTACCTGACAGACAGACTGGTTTGACCAGCCTGTGGTTGCTGGGAACCCCAGCTTAAAACAGAGCAGATGCTCGAGTTGCTCGATATGTTTGTGGGCTTTGGTCGCATATGATGGCTTATTTTCTTGATTTTTTCACCCAAAAAAGCAAGAAACACTGAGTGCGCTTGAACTTAGTGAACTTTTTAGAGTTTTTTTTTTTATCCGTAAAAGCAAATACAAGCATGAACCTGAAATCCAGAACCAAGCTTAGGAGAACTTAGGTCAACACACAAACACATACAAATAAACACGCCATTTGCTGTGTCAGGTCCCTGTAGCGTGCTGGCTAATGATACCAGCTCATGCTAGGTGGATAATCAGGTGGTGGCCCCCTTCAGAGGCGAAGGCCGGCGTGGCTATATTAAAAGCACAGCAGTGTTGCCACCGCTCTGTTTGGCATGCTACTCGGTCTCTATGCGTTTGTCACACATTCACCAGGGGAATACTTTCTACCTCTACTGATCATAGGCCTGCACTTCCTGGCCCTGAGAAATCAGCAGCCAGGATTTATAGATTTACCTTAGATTGGCTGTCCCGCATTTGTACCCCCATAAATACTTTTACAGCTTTGCTAATGCCACTGTTGGGAATAAACAAGGTTACGGCGGACAAGATGAGGATGAGATTTAGTTGGCATTTCGGACAGCACAGAGCATTGGTGACAAAGGATTTTTTTTATGTCCTAAAAAAAAGGAAGGGTTTTGCACTGGGGATTAGCACTCTGTGCTATTCATACATTTCACTACAGGCTTCCCAATACTGTGAAGGAACTGGAATGGATAACCTGGGAAGGGAGCAGTCCTTCCAGTAAAAAAGTTGAAGTGTTATGAGCTCTAGCAAGAGTGAAAGATGAATTCCACCAATAAAGCACGCAACATAAACAAGTTAGATATGCAATTAGGATGAATAAATAAACACGTTGGCTTGAATAAAACCGATGACCTTGTGCATGCTTATTATCAAAGACATTACAGATCAATTATTCAAGCACATTACTTCAGTTTCAAATGCAGCTCATTCAGACAACTTCATGAAACTTGCAAGGTTTGAAACCTTGAAATATACATGGTCAAGCCATCGTCCCACTCATTAGGAATACGTAGACATTAAAATTGATACATTCATGCTAGCTAGCACTCAAACGACAGCCCACTCAAGTGGAGTGTGGAGTTGCTTAAGCAGAGCTTGTCATCCCACTATTTGCACCTTCGAAGTCAGCAAAAGCACATGGTTATAGTTAGTACTGGCAGGAAGAAAATTCAATGAGGGGCATCAATTGTTTCTAATAGGTTCAGAAAGAGGTCAATGAGCACAGGAAGGGGTTTGTCTGAGAGAGAGAGCTGGTTAATGTTGACACGGAATAATTTGTCTCCAAAGGCACCTTGTTCTGCATTCTTAACTTAGTGTCACTTTGAGAAATCCATTTGCAAAAATATCCATGAATAAATGACTCAGTAGGTAACTTTAGAAGCTATGATACAGATTAGATGAAAAACTATTTCAATTTTCCAGCAGAAATGTAATCTATTGAGCTGCAATCATCTAATGTCAACATCAAACAGTTTCTCTCCTGACTTAAATGTGTGTTTTGTTCAAATTATATAACTGGCGGCGAACACATTGAGTTCATCTGATAAGTTCTGCCAATTAGTCAATCGTCTACTCTTAGAAAAATAATTTAAAGACAAAATGGGATATACTGTATTTACATGCACAGTCCAATCACTTTAAACCCACAAGGATAATGGTGGGCATGCTCGTCATAATGTCTGTCAAACTTAATTGAATTTACAATTTTCTTCTGCACAAACTTTTGCACTCAAAACTTTTAACTTAAAACTTTTCCTCTATCAGTAGGATAATTATTACTGGTTGGATAAACAAAATGATCTTAAGTAATAGATTAATCAAACCAATACTGATGCAAAAATAATAATTACAATACACAGGAAATCCCCATCTTAAAAAGAAAAAAAAAAACAAAAACACATTGGGCCGGTATATCAGTACATTGTTAACCGAAGTAATCCATGGACAAAAAAAACACACTTAGTACTTTTGTACTTTTCTCAAACACTATATTTACTGATTTTTGTTTTTCAAATTTTTTTCTGTCTGCACATTAAGCATTTAGCTATAACCAGAGACAAGAAAGGCATGAAATCTGGAGCGTTTCTGAATAAGCAGAGATCTAGATAAAGCAAAGGCGATTATTGTAAATTTTATCCCAATGATATATTGTTAACATGGGGGTAGAGTTACATGAGTGATTTGTGCCAAAGAAACTTCTTCCAATTTTAAAGACAAAGAAACAGAATAGAATTTCCCACATTTCTTCAGATGTAAATACAAATGAAGCCGCGACCTATACCAGCCCCAGGACCCTTAGCAGCTCCAGGCTATCTTTTGCAGCCCACAAGCTCTACATTAATTTGCACTGGGAACTCCAGGTGTCACTCAGATTGTGTGTCAGTTTTAATGTCATCCAGCAGCATGTTTTCTGGCAACGCTTAGGCTGAAACCTATGTCATTATAACCAAATGCTTTTAAAGATTGTTCCTTATACTGGTTTCAGGTTCATCGCCAAAAACCTTTTGGCACCAATAAGCAACCAGCATAGCGGATGACCACACACACACACACATGCACCTCACAAAACCCATCACCCTCCTACCGTCTGAAAAAAGGTACCAAAGCATTTGGGCCCTCACATCCCAGCTGTGCACCAGTCTCATCCACCAAGCTATTAGACTCCTGAACAACCAGAGTCTGGCATGTACAAATGCACACATCAGTATGTGGACTGAACACACTCACAAACACAGATGCACACATGCAAACAATCTCAAACTGTTTGAGCATCTACTGATAATGTCCTTCCAACCACTAGAATGTTTACATTTATTCAGAAAAGGACATTGCTCCCAATAGCAGTGGGCGAAACGCACTATGTCCTCACTTTACTTATTGTTTTGTGTTTATTGTAACGTGAATTCTATTGTAAACAGTGTTGAATTATTGCGGATGCTTTATGTTTAAATTGTGTAGTTCTGTTGTTCTACGTCGCACCTTTGACCCACAGGAACATTGTTTTATTTCACCATGTGCTGTACACCACTGTACATGATGGAAATAACAATCAGAACCACTTCCCTTGACTTGATCTCAATTATGGTTATCCAGGAAGTGCCAATGAAATTAAATAATTATGTTATGATCATAAAATGTAGCATTTTGTAGAATAATAGACAGTTAACTCTTTCTGAGAAGTGAAACTCATAAAAGTTTTTATTTGTGTTACATTTGTGCATTTGGAAACAACCCACATACTATGAGTTACCTCAAAGGTTTTGGAACGATATCTTTTGCGTGTTTGTGGGTGTGTGTGTGTGTGCGCGTGTGTGTGTGTGTGTGTGTGTGTGTGTGTGTGTGTGTGTGTGTGTG
>JABUIW010000141.1:107204-151694 GCA_013363375.1 Menidia beryllina | reverse complement strand
GTGTGTGTGTGTGTGTGTGTGTGTGTGTGTGTGTGTGTGTGTGTGTGCATGTGTGTGTGAAAGTATTTGTCTTAAATATATACATTGAGAAATATTCTGTTTTAATTATTAACATATATTGTGGGACCAATTATACCAAAACCCCTGTTTTCTGAATGCATTTGTGTTTTAGGTTAACTTCTGATCGGTCCGCCAAGGCTCGTGTCTCCGGCCTCCGCCTGTATCACATTGCACCAGACCCCTTTGGCCCACCCATTGGAGGGGGGACCCATGTGGCCTCTTCGGGCTGAGCTTAATGGGTAAAAGCCTGGCCACCAGGCGCTCGCCATCGGGCCCCACCTCCAGGCCTGGCTTCAGAGTGGGGCCCCGGTGACCCGTGTCTGGGCGAGGATACACTTGGTCCATTTACGGAATTCATCATAAGGGGTATTTGGGCTGCTCTTCGTCTGATCCCTCACCTCGGACCTTTTTGCCTTGAGTGACCCTACCAGGGTCTTAAAGCACCAGACAACATAGTTCATGGGATCACTGAGAGACTCAAACCCCTCCACCACAATATGGTTGCAGCCCAGAGAGAGAACCTTCGCCAATGTTGCCCTTTGTCTCCAATTCTGTTCACAACTTTTATGGACAGAATTTCTAGGAGTAGCCAATAGCCTTGGGATTGCATCTCTGGTTTTCGCAGATTATGTGGCGCTATTGGGTTCACTAAGTTGTGATCTACAGCTCTCACTGGAGTGGTTCACAGCCAAGTGTGAAGCAGCTGGGATGAGGATATGTGCCTCCAAGTGCGAGACCTTGGTCTCTCGCCGGAAAAGGGTAGAGTGCCTTCTCCCGGTTGGGGGAAAGTCTTTCCCCAAGTATGGTTCGCAAATGGGGGTAGGAAGCAAGAGATGGAACAGCAGATAATGCGGGCGCTGTGCCGGTCTGTCATGATGAAGAGAGATTTACTGGTCGATCTACGTACCCACCCTCATCTATGGTCATGAACTTTTGGTAGTGACCGAAAGAACGAGATTGCGGATACAAGCGGGTGTAATGGGCTTCCTCCGTAGGGTGGCTGGGCTCTCCCTTATAGATAGGGTTAAAAGCTCGGCCATCGGGAGGGGCTCAGAGTATAACCGCTGCTCCTCCACGCTGAGGAGCCAGTTGAGGTGGCTTGGGCATCTGATTAGGATGCATCTTAGCCACCTCCCTGGTGAGGTGTTCTGGGCACATCCCACAAGAAGGAGGCTCAGATGAAGACCCAGAACATGCTGGAGGGACTAGGTCTCTCGGCTGGCATGCAAATGCGTTAGGGGTCCTCCCGGAGGAGCTGGCAGAAGTGGCAGGGGAGAAGGTAGCTTGGGTTTCCCTGCTTCGGCTGCTGCCCCGACGACCCGACCTCGGATAAGCAGTGGAAAATGGATGGATGGTTCCCTTCTGAAGGAAAATGCCCATAGATGGAATTAAACAAAAACTAAGCAAAGACTTTGCCCAATGAGTTGACTAGCAGAGTGAGGCCAAAAACAAGTGAGCTACCAATTCTGGGTTAGTTTTGCAAGTTTCTTACCTAAGTCTTTTTTAAACTTAACCCCAAATAATATTGGTTGGAAAAAATTGATGAGTTTAACCCTTAAAATCCAAATCCATAAAACTGGGTAGTAACCAGACTTCTCTCCATGTTATTTCACCCAGTAATTGGTTCTAAAAAGAAACTGAATTAGTGAATGTTGGGAAGCTTTTGACTCCATGATACACTGACAAGCTAATTCACAGCTGTTTCCTTTCACCTAGTCATTTCCATGGAAGCATATTAGTTTATGTAGCATAATATGGCAAATCTGTGATTAAAGGGGCATGTGTTATTTCCCAGCGTCTAGCAGAGACAACTCAAACATATCTGTTGCACGTGCCTGTCGAGCACAGTTGTTCTGGGTCTGTGCTTCAAACAGAGCCTTTTGTTTAAATGTTCAGTTTCTCTGTGTGCGTTCTATCTGAAAATCCTCAATGAGACAAACCAGTGCCTAGCTAAATCAAAGCAACACCTCTAACAGGCTTGTGGAAACTCTGCAGGGCAGTGAAAGTGGGCTACATGCTGTAGCAGTGATATTCAGTAACTTATAGGAGCATTCAAATTCAGGTTGAATAAAACGATAAAGTTGTGCTGCTTATGAAACTTTGACAAAACCACAAGAATCCCACTTGAATTAAGTCAAACAAAAATGTTTTTGTTGGAAATATCTTAATGCCCGAGGCCTGTTCATATTGTCCTGACTTCGAACTCCTTTTTTCTTAAAAAAAAACATTTTAACAGGATTTTGAGGAAACATGCCACTCAGTTTGTGCATTGATCAGGCAGTGTGAACCCAAAGTTTAAAGTTGATTCTTTCAGACATACAGACCTTAGACGCAGGCATCCAACCCCCATCCTGCAATACCTCTTGTCTAAAACCAGGCACTTGTACCCGGCAATCTGAATGCCTGAGTCCCTCTAGCAAAGAGACTGCACACCTGGCTGAGCCCAAAACACATGTAAGACATTATCACAATTTTACTTCTGGGTAGTTGCAGTATTAAACTGAAATGAAGCCTGTGCAGTGTAAAGGCAGAACATACATCTTTATCTGTGTCGACTTACAAAAGGTTATCTTTCATATTGCTCAAATGTAACCTGATAAATGTCCTGTAAGTCTTAATATTTCCACTGCGGGTGACACATTTGTCATCGTTGAGATGGCGGGCAGTGTGGGGCACAGATGGGAACTCCTTCCTCATGCTGGCGTTGACGTACGAGCTGCAGGTTGAACCAGACAAGCACATGTGATTGATAATTCTAAGCGCCTGGGTTTTAGCCATAGAGAGGCAGAGCTCACGGGCTGAGCAGGGATGGACGTTACAGGCCACGTTACACGAAAGCAGCACTGACATGTATACTGTATTTGTACAAGAGCGGACATGGTGGGCACATTTTGATTATAAATTACTAGTCATGGACATTGAAATGTGGTGTTGTTCTCTTCTGGAGAATATCGAAATCAACTGTAAATATTAAAGTGTTATTCCTGATTCAACAGTGTAGTGAAATTTGGCACCAAATGGCAGATAGTGTGGACCTGTTAAAGGTAAAGGTTGACCCACTCTTGGTAACCAGGATTTTACACGCTGCTTATTGCTTGGTCTAAAAGAGCTTACCTTTCTATTAATTTCTGGAAAACACCAGGGGAAAGATACGGTCAAGGTGGCTGAAAGAAAAACAAAGCTAAAAATAACATTTGGGGCCTAGAAGATAATACTTCTGGTGTGTAGAAATAACAGTGCAAAAGTCTCCTTTTGTTTGAATTTTCCATTTTTTTGTAATGGTGAGGGGAAAAAAAGTGTAGAAAATTTAATTTGCACAATTCTTGTGAGGTCGATCAATATTTGGTTTGAGCATTTTTTTCCTTTAACACAGCCCGAACCCTCTCAGAATGAGCTTTCATGTAATTCTATAAAGCAAATCTTTCAGTAGACTTTTGTTCCATTCTCTATCTATCTTGATTCCAAACTGCTTCAACAGTGATGTACTCCAGGATCTGGGGTTGACACTCCAGATTCTACCTCACCCCATTCTCAGGGCAGTTCTTTCTTGACTTGGCATACCTCGCCTCTTTCCAACTTGATTCCCTTCCTTAGGGAAAAGTTTATCAGCCACCGTTATTTAAATATTATTAAATATTTCTGATGGTCCAGATACATCTCTTAGGTCAATCAAAATCTAATTTAGACATTTTTTTTCTTAAATGCACCAATTTTAAACTGCATTAGTATGTATCTCCATATATGTATATGTTCCAAAAAATCATTGGAAATTTTTAAGTGATCTCGATCTTTTTTTTGAGCTGTCCTCATATCCAGTTATTCCCAGAGGTATGACATATTTATTAATTCACTATACATATTAACATGTACAATATATGTATTTGTACATATACACACACACAACACACACATAAATAATAGAGGATGAACTAAAAACTGCAGTTCTAACCCCAGATGGTTTCAAGTGAAGCTTGTGTCTAAAACACGAAGCATCTTGGCCAGTAAGGGACAGCAGAGTCAATCGCAATAACCCAGTAAATTTCTGTTGTCTTTTGTTTGTTTGCAGTCTCCTCAGGACAGCCAATCCCGCCCACTCCATCCATGCTGTTTTGACAGCCAGCCATCTGCTGCATTGCCATTCCTGATCTCACACCTCACCCTGCTTGCATTCACTTCGCTGACAGCACGGAAGGTTTTACACAAAAGACGCATTGGGTCTGCATTCACAAACAGAGGTGGACAACAGATACTAAGAAAAAAATATTTTTATTCAAAACAATAATAATAGAAGAGAACCGCTTCTGATGTCCACCACCTGAAATTCAGTCAAAAAAGGGAAAAGATCAGTGTGAACAGAAATAGCACAAGATGCACCAAAGAAAGCTGTCGACTTACAAAAGGTTATTTAAAGAGCAAGAAGCTCTTTAAAACAAAGCGGATGTTTGTACTTTGACATTTAGACACAAAGAGCTAAAAGAGTTTCAAGTCTGTACAAAAGTCTAAAATCTGCATCTGCCATCTTTAAGAGTGTTTTATTTTTCCACAAAGGATATGTCAGTGCAAGGATACAAATGGTTCTGCAGGGGCCACAATATCAAGTCTTGGCATCTTGAGTAGATAAAAGTGTAGTGGAAAGAAAACACCATTACAAAGGGAAGATGTTTGGTGCTGCACAGACAGATTCACCATGAAATAATGAGACGTGGCTCAGCATGTTAATGTGCTCTTTTAAAAAAGAGCTGGACAGTTTTATAGCCCGACTCACCGGCCGAGCTCAACGCTGCTTCTGCCCTTTCTTTGCATCGGTGTTCTCTTGTTTCGGCCTTGCAGACCGTGCAAATTGCTGTGGATTTTAAGTTAAGGTCTGTGTCTGCATACATCTCTGATGCGTAAATACAAAACTTTTTTTTTCTTTTTAAATTTATGACAGAGGAGCTCATTTTGGTTTTAATCTTGGGAGATTCCAGAGGTTTAGATCACACAGGAGATCGGTTTCTTTTCTGGAGATCTTCCTCGCTCGAATTTGGGAGTTGCAGCCGTCTCCTGATGAAATTCCCTTCGGCCAAACATGACAGGTAGCCTCGCTCACTCTATGGCAGCTTTGCAAATCACAGATTCTTATTTGTCCTGGAGAAATGTTTCTCAGCATCTGTTTTAAACACATACCTGCTCACATACCGTTTTTTTTCACAATAAAGTTTCCATCAGGAGATCTACCATCTCCAGCTTCGACAGAATCGAGCATAGAACAGGCGGGCTGCTTGAAAGGGAGGGAGAAACCCAAATCTACTGACGGTTTCAGGTTTCCAGAGATAAAGACATCATCATGGACCATCATTAAGGCTACTGAATGAGTTCGAACACTGCATATTACAGTGTCAAATGAGGGCTTTCCATACTTCTCAGCTCATTATTCTTATGTTAACGCTTTTCCCCTCTGATTTACTTAATAAAAGTTCATGTATGAAAATAGAAACATGGATGTCGCTTTAATATGTGTGATATACAGCTATTCTTTTTTAGAATAGGGCCACTTTGTTTTTCTTTGTTTACTGATGTGAGATATTTCGTAAACATATCTTTAGTTGTCCCAGTGAATAACCCATTAGACGTCTCGGTTCACTCTTCGAGGTGACCAGCTGTGCATTGCAGATTAAAACACCATCAAAAATCAACAGCCTTGTTGTGTTCGACAAGTTCAAAAGATTATGCACAATTATTTGTGCAGAGGGGGAAGAGCAGGTGGCTGCTCAGTGCTGACAGGGATTAGTCCGCATCCATCTGAAAGCATCTAAGGCCAAAGCCAATAGCACATCTGTGGACATCTGCTTATTAAACCAATGTACATGTTTGGTCTTTAAGGTATGTTTAAATACCTGCCCTGATTGTTTTCCCATGAATTTAGTCTTTTCTTTTTACCTTTGTTCCACTTTAGTTGAAGCTTTAGACTCAGTGATCACAAAAAAAGGTCCTTCTTTCTCTGTTAAACAATAAATAACTAAAAATCATACCGTCTTATGAGCCTATAAACACAGCCTGTATTTACAAGGTCTTCAATTCAGCCTGCAAAAACAATGGTCAGGGTAAAGGAAAGAAAAAGGATACAACGATCAGGGGTTTGTCGTAAAGAACGAAGCCATTCGTTTCCCGCAGTGCTTTCTCTGCACTCTGCTCGTTGGGCAGTCCCACGAAGGCCTGTCCTTTCATGCGGCCCTCCTTCATTAGCACTATGTCAAACCTGAGGGAACACAGCAAAGAGGATAATTGCGGGAACAAGAAATGAAAAATAAAGAAATGGAAAAGACAAGTTACGAGCTTGTAAGAGCTTTCCCAGAGTAAACCTAGTCTATATGAGAGTACTGAGGTGGGGGCAGACCCAGAGATCACTTTGTGGGCTAGCCTGAGTGATTTGTACAAGGATATGGGGCACAGTGGCTCACAAAGTCGTGCAAAGAAGAAACAGATTTTTGGTTACGCACATGTTCTTCTCAGTTTCTGAGGAAGGATTAATGTATCTCCCATAGATGTACTTCAGGTCCTGAAAGACATTATTGAAAATAAGCCAAATTCAATCAATTTATGAATCAATTTTCTACACATTTTGTTTTAAAAAAATTCTACCTCAACATTTTGAGTTAAAGCCCTTGAAATGGACCCACCTTCTCTTCGGTCTGCTTTGCGATGTTTTTTACGTACAGCCTGCAAGTTGGCTCACCCGCCTCATAATTCTTGAATACAGACATCCTTTTTATCTCTGTTGAAAAAAAGGATTTAAAAAAAGAAAAAAGTGATGAGAGAGGAATTTAAAAACACTACAAAGAATCACACGCCTGATTCAAAATTGAATGAGGGAATAACAACGCTAAGAAACGTATGACTCCATTTCCCGGTACGTCGTAAAACCGCTTCGTGCCGATGGGTTAGCTGCTGCAGAGCCATTAAAGACAGAACAAAATGTCAATTCAAAAACTAAATGATAGTAGGAGTTTGGTGTTGTTAATTATCTTTTGTTTTTGTTTATTTTACCTGCAAGTTAAAAAGAAGGTCATTATATGTTTTTTCCTGTTGTTGCCCCAACCTTTGCCTTAAACTCTGTGAATTTGGAGGACTGACTGAACCATCATATCCACAGATGTTCAATATTTACCATAACCTCCACCCCCTTTCACCATTCACCAATCTCTCACAGATGAGATATTAATCAGATTGATTCAAATCATTAATTAAATTTTTTCACTTTATTCCCTTTTTTTCTTTGCCTGTGATGCCACTGAACTATACTTCTCCTTATTGTACTGTGCATTTCAGCATCTTCCCTACTTCTAACATTGCTAATCTGCATTTATGGGTTTGTGTGTGCGTGTCACCTATAGACAGATGTACAGCTCTAAAAGAGAATTATCTATCTTTATGTTGTCATTGTGTTTTATGTTCTTTCTTCACGTCCAGCATCCATTTGCTAAATTACCCTTTCTGAGTTAAGGTGAGGTGGGTCACATTTACCATCTCTGGACAGCCGTCCCTTTTCCAACTCCTTCCTGGAGATGACGTCTGATGGGAGATCCAGCTCGTTGTCGCTGCACTCCTCCTGCTGCTCGGATGTCTGCATGCTGGGGTAAAGCTTCCCAAACCCTTCAGTTACCACCGCCTTGGCCTGAGTGTCGGCACCTTCTTCGTCGGCTGAGGTCAGGGATTGGACAGAGGCTTGTGATTTAAACAAAAAAAAATTAAACGTTGCATGTTAAACCACTTCATTAGTTTAAAGCATCTTAATTCATAAAAGCTCTCAGGACAAATTGCTCCGGTAACAATTAGGTCCCATTTTGACATAGGAATTTTGTCATCTGTGTGGTCTAAGTCACATGAAAAAAAATTTCCTGCAAAAACAAAAAAAACAGTAGTTGGAACTAGAATAAGTCTTCGGGATCACCAAATTTGGCCTGTGTAAAATAAACAGCTGAGATCAAAATCCATTCATTCTCAAACATGACTTTGAAAGAAGCGGGAATTCTTTTGAAGAAGTGAACACACACACATTGCAGATTAAATTCCTGAGAGCAATGAACCTGTACAAATCCCAGAGGAAAAACATTAAGCTTGTTATCCACATAAGGTGTGTGTGCTCGTGCACCGGAGAGTCAGGGAGCTTTTCTGATACACTTTGCAGAGAACTAGATCACAGCTTTCAAAATAGTCTTCCTTATCTGTCGCCCACCTCCCCTTTTTTTATTTAAATATCCCGCTTATCGGATCACGTTCGGTCCCTCTTTCCCAAAACAAGACTAATCCAGAAAGCCACCTGTCATAGTTTATCTTTGCTCTGCCTTCAAGAAATCTTTTGTGCTCAACGTTGAGATCTATTTTACTTCTCAGGGACTTGACAGGAAGTGAAGTTGTGGCTAGAGAGAAGGAAGATAAGGTGAGCAGGGAACCACACAGCTGACAAGGAACAGGCCGTGCCCTCACTGACATTTGCTCATACAGATAGTGGCTGAAAAGCTATCTGGAGCGAGCTACTGCTGTGATACAGCGCCATGTAACACTTGACTCTGACCTCACCCCCAACGAGGTCTTGAACTTGTGCCATTGCGAGCGACAAACCACCGTCTGCCTCAGTGTGATAATAAACAAGATGTACAGAATTTTTCCAGCACTAAGGAGAGTGCAAGTGCCGCTCTTACTGATGCAGCCCAAGCATTACATTTTCTCTCCAATCCAATTTAGTTCTTTCAGACATAATTGTACCAGATGAAAATCTTCTCCAGTATAATTAAAGTGGGAAGCATTTCTTTCAGAAAAAACAGCATCAAAAGCATAAACTTGAAAAAAAAAAACTCTTTTGAATGGGATAACCAATATCACCCTAAGAATGGGGTTTTGGTTCATTTAATGAATTGCTTGATTTTCATAGTGATGATAGTTCATCAACAATATCTATTTCTAATCCGAAATGAGAAGGAGAGAGAAGCAAGGATGGTTAAGTGAGGTTTCTAATAATCCACTGGAAGCAGACTGGTTAGCTTGGTGGAAAGAATCCCCCTCTAACGCCAGTGGATTTTTAGGCACCAATAGAGAATCTATCGTTTTGATATCACACATTTTTGGCAAACTGAACCTCCACCCCTGCAGAGAGCAGGCAAGCTCAGCTGAGCGGGTAAACAAGTAAACGTGGTGGCACAAAGAGGTGTTTTGGCTTTAGAAAGAAAGTATTCTTTGGAAGGGAAGCATGCAGGTTGTGTTGAGTATGGGTAGAAACAAGTTGATCTGAATCCAAAACATCCTCTCCTGTACGAAGAGACTTAAGAGGAGGATAAGAGAAAAGTACAACAGGGAGCGTCTTCTATTTTTGGAGCCTTTTTCATACACGATGGCTGATTTCAGACTCGGCGTAAATCAGTTCTTTTTTCTAATCCAATAATTACTTTATATGTACATACATATATTTCTGCATCAATTTATTCAGATATACAGGGGTTGGACAATGAAACTGAAACACCTCTCATTTTAGTGTGGGAGGTTTCATGGCTAAATTGGACCAGCCTGGTGGCCAATCTTCATTAATTTCACATTGAACCAACAAGAGCAGACTGTGAAGGTCCAATTAGCAGGGTAAGAGCACATTTTTGCTCAAAATATTGCAATGCACACAGCATTATGGGTGACATACCAGAGTTCAAAAGAGGACCAATTGTTGGTGCACGTCTTGCTGGCGCATCTGTGACCAAGACAGCAAGTCTTTGTGATGTATTAAGAGCCACAGTATCCAGGGTAATATCAGCATACCACCAAGAAGAACGAACCACATCCAACAGGATTAACGGTGGACGCAAGAGGAAGCTGTCTGAAAAGGATGTTCGGCTGGTAGCCCGGATTGTATCCAAAAAACATGAAGCCACGGCTGCCCAAATCACAGCAGAATTAAATGTGCACCTCAACTCTCCTGTTTCCACCAAAACTGTCCGTCGGTAGCTCCACAGGGTCAGTATACACGACCGGGCTGCTATAGCCAAACCTTTGGTCACTCGTGCTGATGCCAAATGTCGGTTTCAGTGGTGCAAGGAGCGCAAATATGTGGACAATGGGATGTGGACAATGTGAAACATGTATTGCTCTCTGATGAGTCCGCCTTTACTGTTTTCCCCACATCCGGGAGAGTTACGGTGTGGAGAAGCCCCAAAGAAGCGTACCACCCAGACTGTTGCATGCCCAGAGTGAAGCATGGGGGTGGATCAGTGATGGTTTGGGCAGCCATATCATGGCATTCCCTTGGCCCCATACTTGTGCTAGATGGGCGTGTCACTGCCAAGGACTACCGAACCATTCTGGAGGACCATGTGCATCCCATGGTTCAAACATTGTATCCTGAAGGAGGTGCCGTGTATCAGGATGACAATGCACCAATACACACAGCAATACTGGTGAAAGATTGGTTTGATGAACATGAAAGTGTAGTTGAACATCTCCCATGGCCTGCAGAGTCACCAGATCTCAATATTATTGAGCCACTTTGGGGTGTTTTGGAGGAGCGAGTCAGGAAACATTTTCCTCCACCAGCATCACGTCGTGACCTGGCCACTATCCTGCAAGAAGAATGGCTTAAAATCCCTCTGACCACTGTGCAGGACTTGTATATGTCATTCCCAAGACGAATTGACTCTGTATTGGCCGCAAAAGGAGGCCCTACACCATACTAATAGAGTATTGTGGTCTAAAACAAGGTGTTTCAGTTTCATTGTCCAACCCCTGTATTTATCCACATGCTGAAGTTGCATTCTTGTGTGCTAAAATCCATTTGATAAAACAACAGAAATGCCTAATATCATCAGTGATATTGGTAACCATCATTTCTTGCCAACAAGATTCATTGTCACTTTCCCTTTTGCAGCCATTTCCTTTTTGCAGCCATTTGAACACGTCAGAGGTTGTGGGAGAGGAGGAATGTAGGAAGAGAGAGGAATGTAACTGGTTGTGTCATCGATAAATAGATAACTAACAGTGCTGTCAAAGCTTTTCTCCTCCCTGTTTTTTTTTTTGTTGCCCCAATTAAAAGCAGTAAAAAAATCCTTTAAAAAATAAATCTGAGCCAAATCAACCACAGAACCATATCTGAGCTCTCTTTCTGATTCTATATTAATATTTAGCAATCAGGGGATTCCATTCAGAGACTATTTCTTTGCAACAGCGTCATTTAGCTTGACAGAATTTTCTTATGGCCAAAGCGATAACGCTGAAGCTCTGCCATACAGATGAGGAGAGGTGAGGGGTTTTTTTTTCCAGTCACATGGTTTCATGTTTTTGTTGGTACAGATTTCCGCAGAATGTTATCACCCTATGAAAGATTTCCTTGTGTTAAGCTCAAAGCGGATTGATTCATCTAACAAGACGAGAAAAGTTATAAGTGGAAGACTGAGATTGTCTCAGATCAAATAAACTAGCCCTTTTCAACAATGTTTAACGCAGCAAGAAAAATAATGGCAGAAAAGACCAATATGAACAGAAGCTTACTTGCATTTGTAAATATGGGAGGGTGTTCGGTATTAGTTGCAAAGAAATAAAACAGTATACATATTCATTATGGAAACAATTAGGTACACTAGCTCAGTTGCTTGTTAACACAAAAAAGGTAATAAGCCAATCACACGGCTGCAGCTTAACATGTTTAGGCATGTAGAGGTGGTCAGGACAACTTGCTGAAGTTCAAACCAGGCATCAGAATGAACAAGAAAGGTGATTTAAGTGACAGAACATAGCATGGCTGTCACTTAATTCAGAAAACTGCTGATCTACCGGGATTCTCTGGGGGTAACAGAGAATGGACTGAAAAAGAGAAAATATGCAGTCACTGGGATTTCTGTGCACAAAAAGGCCTTGTTGATGGGACAGGTCATATTGGAATGAGAAGACTAGTTCTAGATGATAAAAATGTGATAATAACTTAAAAAACATTCGTTACAACCAAGTAAAGCAGAACACCATTACAGAACACATCAAATTGACTAGACCATGTGCCACTCCTGTAAGGTAAGAACAGGTTCTCACAGGCTTGCCTAAATTGGACAACAGAAGAATGGAAAAAACTATTCTTGGTCCGAGTCTTGATTTCAGCTGTGACGTTCAGTAGTTAGGTTCAGAATTTGGTGTAGACAACATTAAACCAAGGGTCAAACTTGTATTATCAACGGCAACGCCTGTATCAACATTTCAGGCTGGAACTGGTGGTGTGATGGTGGGAAAAAGATATTTTCTTGGCAGGCTTGCTGACCATGCCCATCCCTTTATGACCATATGACCTTTGATTTCTACTTCCAGCAGGATAATGCACTAAAGAGGATGGCCAAAGAATAACAGCTTAACTCATTGGCTGCCAAAGACGTCTATAGACGTGTTTTATGTTTTTCAACGAGAGAGGGGACAATCTGCTAAAGCTTGTCCGTAAATATCAGGCTTCTAGACAGAGTATGTACTAACAAATTGACCCTCTAGGTGGCAGTGCCACTTTTGATGGGAGATGAGCATAGACTGTAGGCAAATAAAAAAAACGTAATGGTTCGCTATGAGAGAACATGTCGCCGGTGAGACGCAAGTCGAGGAAGAACAGAATAAGGTACAAACAAATTTATTTCCTGATGAAAGAAGAGAGTCTACTCTTTCTTTTGGTGTGTTCAGTGTTTACATAATCATAGCACAAACTATTCTGTGGCTCTTGAAAAATCTGTCAAAATGCTCAAAAAACTCTGGCAGTCAATGAGTTAAATGCTCTCCAACTTCGGTAGACAAATAAAAAAATATATCTGAAAATATCATGCAATGATCCGCTAGGAACTTTAGAACACTAAGAATATAAACATGGTACTAGACAGTGGACAAACAAATGTGAGCTAAGCCTTTACCTTTGCCTTCCTCATTAGGCTGCTGGCCAGGGCTGCTTCCTTCCACGGCAGCACCCACCTCAGGAACTGAAATGTTGAATTCAATTTTCCTTGGACCAGCGGGGCTCTGTTGCTCAAACACGTCGGAGGGCTGCAGCACTGGAGCACTGCTGAGAGAGAGAGGAGACAAAACGCCGCTCCCCTTTAACAACAGCCTAAAAAAAATGATCTCACAATAAACTGGGCTCCTGTGAGGATTTTATTTATATATTTCATTATTTTTTACCAACTGGGATATTTCCCAGTTTGCAAACACACATATTGCCAGGAAATGCTTTGTATATACAATTACAGCTTCGAAAACATTGTTTGTGGTCTGCTGTTGAGGGGCCGAGTGTGTAGAACAAGAAGTTTTCTGAGCCACACGAGGCCCATCGTCTATATGAGAGAGACTTATTGTCTTAAGATTGTTGTCGTCTGTTCACCTGCAAACGGGTAACAGCCTCTGGATGAATTATGAGTGGTGACTGTGACATGCATGAGTGCTTTTGGTGTACCCCTGAGTGTCTGGTTTGGGAGCATAGAGCAAATCCTTGATCTTGGGCTTCTTTCTTTTAGAGGAGGTTTTTGGCCTCAGGGGTCTCTTGCATGCTTGGTTGACCAGGCCCATCAGACGAACAATCCTGAAATGAAGCAACAGGGGGGGGGGGAAGAAGAAGAAAAGTCTGCAGTTTAAACAAAAAACAATATTTTCCCATCTGAAAACATTTTTAATCAGTTTTTGTTGAGTGATTAGTTTTCAATGCTGAATCACGAAGGTCACAGTCTAAAAACGCGTGCTCCTCACCTTTCTTTGTCTTCATCTCCACTCTCATACTCTGACTCTTCCTCACTAGACAAATCCATCTCCTCTTCGGGTAAAGGAGGGTAGTTGGGAGGGAAAGGAGGGGGGCATGGGGAAGTGGGGAGCAGGAGGTGGATGCTCAAACTGTAAGAAACAAAATGATCAAAACGTATCATGACGCAAAGGTCCTGTGGCCTCTCATCTCTCCCATACAAGGCCAGTAAAAGAGGGAATTTGTAATGTTTGTTGATTAGCGTGCAAACATAAGAGAAGATACAGTTTATAATGCTGGGTGTCAGTGTTCAGTATGCACCTTTATTTTCAAATAGATCCCAAGCCCTCAAAGGCTGGCCACCTTGTCATTTCTTTATGTAGTCTTTAGAAATAGTTCTCCATGTTTTTTGGGCCGTACATTATTCAACTGAAGGACCAGACGCACCTCTCAGGGCACGTGTATGATTTTTGATCTTAGATTTCTTACCTGCTTCTTATAGACAGCGTTTTCAGTTATTATTCCACCACAGAACAAACAATGCTGATATATTCGATGTCTTTGGCTAATATCTCTTTATAAATAATCTTTGCCTCTGCGAAACACTGGCTTCGCCATTGAGTTAGCCATCTTCTTCGTACTTAAATATTGTAGTTCATATATCAGTGTTTAAAAAGCAAAACAATACATTCCTCTGAATTCAAGCAGGTACTCACAAAAATCAGAAAGCCTGGAGAACTTGCTTAGGACCATTTTAAAATTAAAAAGAAATATGGGGGTGGTCCAAGACATTTTTTTGTACAGTTATGTATTATAACATATATAATAATAATAATACTTATATTATTTTTAATGGTGTCTCACATACTTAACTGCAGCAGATTAGAAAGAAATTAAGATTTTAGAGTATCATAAACATATAAAACAATTTTTTGTGTAGACATATCCACAGCTTGTCTACATTTTTTTTTCTGCTCTGGTGTGACTTCAACCATCATTCAGATCACTGCTATACGCAGCAGTGATGTCATCAAAGGCTTACCATGGGCGGTCTGGCTGTAATGGGGCCGAAAGGACATGGCAGGTTCATCTTGTTCATCAGATGAAGTACCTGAATAATTTGAAATGCAAGCGTGAGAGCTGTGACAGTTGCCGGAGATCCATACCACAAGCTGGAAGGGGGCTGCGTACATAAACACGCCGCTGCTCTCAAACAGGCGGGCTCCATATGTAGAGCAGATTGCCAGACTTTTTGCATACAAATACAAGGATCAAGGTGAGACAGGGACTGAAGGGAGATATCTGTGCTGCAGCATATAACCCGGCCTATATATATATATATATATATATATATATATATAGCACTCTAGCTCCACCAAGATGCCAGCAGAGGAAGTGGAAAAACCCAAACAGAACAGCTCCCGGGGAAATGTTAAACCAATAACTCATGCCTCCCACTCATGGTTTACTGTTAATAATGCCCAAATTGAAATTTAAGAAGGCAACTGTTTGCTGTTTGATATTTTAAGAGCTTGGATCAAGTTCATGGACCTCAGGGACACTTATTCCAGATTCATGATTTTATTCTATGATATGAATGTGAATGCTGAACAGCCATATAGATTTTGTTAAACTAAAAGAATGTATGAAAAGAATAAAAAAACATCCCAAAATAAAGATCCTTTGTGCCTTTTCTTCAGGTATTGGAAAAAGCGATACACAGGTGGCGTTTACTCACTTGGACGTAAAACTTCGGCACACTCAGGAGGGCGTGTATTATGTTGGTCAGAATGCCACTGGAAGGTGGTGGGTATAAATATTTCAGGGTGGGATTTGATTGAAATTTCAACCTAAAGAAATCAGAGAAAAGGTTGGTTTTTTTTAATCCAAAAGTGAAGCTGCTCCTCCCTGCTTTAGACACAAAAACATCCCACAAAATTTGTGTGTCTGTTGCAAACCGACTTTGAATCTTTAAATGAGTGACTTCAGCATGAAGGGGAAATGTCTGGATGTTGAAGGTAGAGGTGTTTAAACTAAGAAAGAAATGGGTATTGGGAGCTAATTTATAGAAAACAAAACGGTCCAGGTTCACACTGTTTAACACTGAGCAGCGGAGTAAGCAAAGTCCTGAGGGGGTTTTGTGATGATCTGTGGTCGCTTAAGCTGGTCAGGGGTCCAGTTCAATAGTTTATTTTCTCAGAAAACAGAGTAGAAGTCAGATGTCTCCTGTAAGGCATCTGATAGAAAAGACACCATGCTTCAAGAGGGAATAAAGATATTCAATCCAAAACTATACTTGATTATTTTTCATCCATCGCTACAAAGAGGAAAGCACCCTAAAAGACAGTATTCAAATTTGTAAAACGGTTTTTCTTTCATTCTTTAACTGAATCTAGTAAAGTACTAAAAACATTAATTACCATTATTATTACTACTACTTATAATAATAGTAATAATAATTAATGATTAGATATTAAATATTGCAATAACAATGATAGCATAATAATATAACAACAATTAGATTACATTCAACAGAGTACTGAAAGAATGTCTTTCTGAATATTAAAAAGAAAACTGGGTTAGGGTTAACAGTATACTGTTAAAAGAAAAAAAAACTAAAGAAAAAAACAAGGGTCATTGTTCAGAACCCCAAAATATTTCCAAGTCCTGACATCTCAGCCTCTCTATCAGATCCAGCATATCACATGATGTGGCCATCAATGTTATGCCTATTCAAAAAAATATCAGTTGAGCCATTAAGAAGACAGACCACAAGATAACAGAGCAGTACAGAGTGCGAAAGGTATCAAAGACCACCTGGACCTACCAACTGGAAAGACAGACGGCCTGTCAGGCAGGCAAAGACAGCCTGACTATCTAATTGGAAACTGTCAGCTCCAAAATACAGCTCTCAGATTCTCATCCAGCTTTACCGTCAGCCTGCTTCCAAGACAGCTTCCACACAGCCAAAATGACAACTTCAACCACATCTGAAGAATAAGCGTCACTGATGCATGTTGAACCATCTAAAGCAGCTTTACTTGATCGTTGTTTTTGCAGAAATTGATATTATCTCATTTTAATGCACAATAATGAATGTCAAATAATGAAAGCTTCTGTCCTTACCCAAGATTAGGTGCAACGCTGGTCTCTATGAGGGGGATATTTGGCTGTTTGCTCCCCTGTGTTTTCCGCTCTTCTTTGACACGTTTATCACTGAAGACAAAAAAAAAGAGGAGAGAGCTTTCCACCACCACACAAAAGGAGAGTATCTTCCTCCGTCTTGCACAAATGGGAAAGAGTAGTCAAAGTACATCGAGAGCAGTAAACAGTGTTTTGTGGATTTATTATGCCAGTTTACCTGTCCAACACTGGTGGGTCCTTTAAAACTGTGGTATTATCTTGGCCTTTTGCAAACTCCACAACGAGTGTCTGGCCTAGAATCTCTAACTGATGGAGCCTGCCGAGTGCCTAAAACAGATCTTATTGAGAAATTAGAGTATATTTGATCCAAAACGAGTGAAAAACAAAACACTCACCTTTGTTGCCAATTTCTCACTTTTGAAGGTTGCAAAGGCTGCATGTTTCTGTGGAGAAGGACAGATTTGCTCAGGCTGGACAGCAACTTAAATTGAATAATTGCCTGATTTTAAAAGGTATTGCTGAAGGGGAACTTACTAAACGGCCCCAGTTGGAGAAGACCCGGACTGACTCGGCTCCAAAATATTTTAAAAGGTCCTCTTTCTCTTCCTTGCTGAGCTCCGCTGGTAAGTGGCGGACAAGCAGCGTTTTAGTGCAGTTAGTTCTGACACCGTCTTCATTCTTGTCCATTTCCCTGTGTGCATGTAAGCAGAGACAATACACAGTAAAGATCACAGCCAGTAAAGATCACCACCTATTTACAGCACCATATACTGTATTTTCACAAACTCATTCTTCAACCAAAAAAATTGTCACACTCTAGGTCAACACGTATTCTTGCAGACGCTTGCACAGTTATGCTTCAGAACCCTTTGCGTTACAAATGAGCTAATTTCGGGCAAAAAACGTAACAAACAGCAGATATTTAAAAGTCTAAATGTGCCGAACTAAAGAACAACACCTACAAGCGTATTACATATTCACAGCTAGTTTACATATTAAACTCAGTTGTTGGTAAGCCAATAAAGTTAAAAAGCCGATTTCTTTACGACGGTATTGCGGGTTAGCTTATTGCTACACTGAGCTAATGTGAAGTAAACTCATGTTGACGTGTTTGACTTTGGTATCCTAACTAGTGACTAAGCAGAAAAAGAATTTATAATACTAATAAACACAGCATTGCACAAATAATTTAAAGCAGACGATGAAAAAAGCAACACCTGAGCGCATTTCGTGCCATACCCGCCTCTGAGCAGCCAGTAAACAAGTTCGCTTCCGGACGCCTCTTCCTCTTTTGAGATATTTCACGGAAGATTGTTTAAAAAATATATATACCGCCCTCTTCTGGTCTCTCCAATCTATCTCAAATTCATGCAATTTCATCCATGTGACAAGTCCTTTTGGGTTCCCAATTGTCATTTTCTGTGTTTTTATTGCTATGGTGAAGTTTGGAGGACTTTGTCAACCCCAGTTTTTTTTTATGTCCAACAAAGAAGAAACTTCTTTAACTGTTTTTGCCCTATCATGTTGTCCCATTATTTTAACTTAGCTTCTACCCCTAAAAGAGCAGAAATAATATAGTTATGAACTAAATGCTTAAATTGCATTCACAAACATAAGCCAACTATAAAATGAAGGATGAAATATGCAGTCCTGTAATCATGCTTATCAAAAACCAAACATATCAATTGTGTCCTGCATTTTTCACCTTCTCATTCCACAACATATTTGAACCATAGTCCACATCTCATAAATGTGTACTTTGATCAGTACCTTATGTATCTCGTGTCCCATATGTCTCCACCTAAATAAACCTGATACATACCCTTCCTACAATTTTACAGAAGCTTATATTGTAAACGCAGAGGGTATAACAACTTTAACCTTACTTTGACATGATCTGTATTTTTCAAATAATATATTGATTATATAAGCAAATGTAACAATATACATAAAAGAAAAAAAGTCATTAGTTTGCTGGATATTTACTGTCTTTTGCTATATCTTATGTGAGGAGGGATATTGGAAAGTTACATCATACCAGTACTGCCCAATAATAGTATCAAGCAGTCTTAGGATTCAGTTGAAATTTTTCGGCCATAGTAATAAACAAACAACTTCTTGACAAACCTAAATCAAAACCTTGGGGGTAATAAACCCCTTTCAGTTGGGTATTTAAACTGAGGAATTGCCAACCTTTTAACCTGGGAGTTACCCAGACTGGATCATATCAAAATACATTAGGTAGCTTTTTCCTATCTTACTGACTTCCTGCTCAGACTGAAAGCGCTTTTGTTAACTTATAATATGCTATAAAATATAATTGATTAAGATTGACCTGATATGTGCTAACTCAAAATAAAAAAGATGAATGTGTTTTACTTAACAGGTCGTCGATGCCTTAGAGTGGTCATGTTGGTGAATTGAAACACCAATAGTATTACAAGCAGAGCAAGCATTTTTATTTTGATCAAACACAATAGTCCTTTTTTGTGTTTTGTTTGTTTGTATGTTTTGCTTTTATCGCATTTTTACTTTGCAAAGGGACTTTGAGTGCCTTGAACGTCGCCTTGAATAAAATGTAATATTATTATTATTGCGTGGAAATAAAATGTATGCTCAATTCAGCAATTACTTTCCAGCAGAGTTATTACATTTCATTTTGTCTTGCTAGTAATGGTAATAGAATCCACCAATACTGTTTTATTGACAGATCATTTAAAACTCTAGTAGCTGTTTTTCACCAGCAGATGTCAGCCAAATCAAGTGAAATAACAACTGAATCAGTACTTGGGAGTGGAATTTCATGTTTTTTTATGTGTACAAGTGTTTACTTTCAGTCCTTTTCAAGGACAACAAAATCATAAACAGTAATCAGTTGATTGAATTACAATTTATGAGTATTTAAAAAAAAAAAAAGCATTTACTTAACAGTTATTTTTATATCCAAGAAATTAGATAGTATATGCAGGATTTCTATCCCTTGAGTGATTTTATGTAGTTTCTAGTACTAGTGGGTGAGAGATCAACAAGAAGACAAGAAGTTAGGGAAAGGCCAGTTCTTCTCCTGTCCAAGTTGTCCTTCATCATCCCATCCCCACCCAGGAGAAAATCTGCCCTACACTTCTCAGGATGCCTCCAAATTCCTGGCCAAATGAAGCCTTTTCTTTGACAAGCAAGGCAAGGGCATTCCTCTTCAGGGGACACAATAACCCCTTTCACCATGGCCTGGCTCTGAAATTTCACAGGTGATGGGAGGAACAGCAGATACTCGATCCTTCCTCCTCCCACTGACACAACACATCTGACTAAGGGATGGGAAAAACGGAGATGCTGATTGGGAATGTGGTGGCTGCTGAGATAGAGGGGAGAGTGAGTTGAAGGTGACGAAGGATTGACTCATGATTGGGCTGCATGCAATTGCAGCAGCTCAGATTTTTTTTTATTACAAGAAAAGAATGACACAAATGGTTTAAGAAAAATACTTGTTTTATTTTAGTGCTTTGTGAGGACTGTCTTTTCAATTGTAGCGAGTTGAGCACTCAAGCTCCACTTCACAGCATCCAGTCATTTAGAATTTCTCTTACCATGTCTTCTCCAATCAGAAAAGTGTATCGGTTTCAAAAACCCATTTCAGACTTGTTTGTTTGGGTGAAAATCGTGTTCAAACACAAAAACATGAGCCGCAAACAGAGCCTTACAAGGGATCTTGTCAAAACTCTCAGTGTTTTAGTGTATCCAAGCATTGTGTGCATTTTTTGTTTATGTGCTGGGTCCTACTCTCACAGATAGAATTTCCATGAGATGCTTAATTTATGGTCAAAGCTTTAACTTCTGCGCTTATGTACATCCACCATGAACATGTTTGATACATATCTGCCTTGTGGTTAGATTTGTTTTCCTCAAAAAAATGAAAAAGCAGTTGTGTGTTACGCTACCACATCCCACCAATCAGAGTTGACCAAGCCTTTCTGGAAAGAGTTTTTACACCATGAAAGAGATGAAGACCACTGGAAACTTGTCTGCCAATCTTGTGGCTGTAGCATGTGAACTCTACAGCTCAAAGTTGCCTTAAATTGTGCGATTCATTTGCATTTTGTTTTGAGAACATAAAGAAACATCAGGTGTTTTTTTGTCAGTTCATGACCTCAAAGAAATCATCTATAACTTTGAGACATTTTTATTTTAAAATGAATCACAAAAAAAAACACTTAGAGTAGTGATTATATTCTCTGAAAAGCAATAGGCTTATAAGCAAGATTTTACCTTATGACGGCTTTACTGAAAACAGGACCTTTTCTCATAGAGCATCTTATTGTGTCTTCCATTTAAATACGATTAAGAAATACCTAAGCCCTGTAAAAGGCTCCCCACACCATCCTCATGCCAAAAGAAGGGAATGAATTTGTGTACGTTGAGTGAATTCTACATCTTTGTTGATGATTATGAAAAACATTTTCCAACCTAGAGGCTCAATCAACTCAGTATTTTACATTCCTTCCTTGCCTTTCATTGATTTTTTGTTGGGATGTAGCTAAGAAAAACATGTATATAAACCACTCCTGTTTTTGGAATAGTTTTAAAGAAATAAAAGTATTTCTTCAAACACACAAGCTGACAAGGAACCTTCTACTTAAATAGATTTTTGATAAAAAATAAAATATCTTGGCGTGATCGTCACTAGACCATAGTCTATTTAGGTACAAGTGATGCATTCTGAATAATACTGAGTCTAAATAATCTCCCCAAGGGCTGCATCGTCATAAGGGCCCCACAGTCCTCATGTAGTCCCCATGGCCTGCGTGTTCCTCTGACAGAACACAGAGGGAGGGCTAAACACCTTCAACAGTAAACTCAGATCATGCCCAGGCCTCTAAGCTGTAAATGGTCTCTTTCATGCTTTGGCAGTGAAAGGGGAAATGGGGCCCTCTGTGGTGGGCGAGTTTGGATTTTCATAAGTCTGCATGGAAACTGCATTGAAAAAAGTATAGTCTATATCGTGCTTCATTGTGTTGACAGAAATGAATCAAGGCTAAAGATAATTTGACTTGAAAACTTTATTATACCTATATATACCTATATACCTATGTATATTAATTATACCATGTCTTTTCTTTTTAGTGATATGATTAATAAATATTTTTCATGCAAGAACTAGATATGAAAGGGCATTTACTTTACGATAACTTAAAATAACATGCCTCCTTTACATTTAAGGTAATGATTGGATATTTTTAGGGCGTATCTTAATGGAATAAGATGTTGGTGAACAAGTCCTTATATTTATACCTCCAAGCTCCAAGTTAGAAAGTTCTCAAAATAGTCATGGTTAGAACTTAAATATTTTCTTTTTGCAAAGATAATTTATGCAGCTCTCTTGCAGTTGCTCCGATGACCACAAGAGGTCATGTATTCTTTTAATAGCATTACAGGTAATTTGGGGCACATGAGCAAGTACAGTTTTCAACAAAGACTAATATTTGTATTGAATATAGTCATAATCATGTTAAATATCAACATGAGCCTTATATATTAAGAAGACAGAAATGTAGTGAATTCATAGCTCTTGACCAGACTGTTTTCTTTTGCTTTCAGTGCTGTGCTAAGCTAACTAGCCGCTGATTCCAAAATTTCACCATGATCAAAATCTTTCCAAGTAAAAAAAAAAAACAACTTTAAGAAAATCCTGTTTGTTTAAAACTGTGAATATTTTGGAGTCTGCGAGTGTGTGCGTGTTTGACAAAGGCCATCTCTCGGATTGGTGTGGAATGTTAGTACAAAGTGACTTAAGATTTGAATCTGTACTGTCTTCACCCTGAGAACAATGATCCTTCAGTGTGGCAATTCAAGAGTATGGAGTTTCATTGAGTTTTTCCAGATTGCCATTGATTTTTAACTGTTTACAATTTGTTGTCAAAAATGGGCAAATACCTGTTATCCTAATTCTATTAATTTGCTTTCCAAAAAAAAAAACTAGGTAGGACATAAAAAACTTCAGGCTCACTGTGAATCTATCGGCGAAGTTTAAACTAAATGTTACATCTGAAGATGACACATCTGGTCAGGTGTAAATGGGCGTATTATTTTAAAAAAGTCTATGCATTAAAGTTTTCCTCCACACAATGATTGAACTAGGCTAAAGTTCTCTCTAACACTATGAAAAAGAGTTCTTTACAGCCATTAGGCTGAAAATAGTGGCAGGGCAAAATCATTTCTAAAGAGTTTGGATAACACAGATCCAAAAAATGAGAGACTTTGGTTTCCATCTCAAATAAACTGAGACAGACACACATGTCAGCTAATGTCAAAAGAACTGAAACTATGAAAAAAGATATTAGTTCTAAAAGAGAAAAAATCACTCTGAACCAGGATTTTGTAAACTTGCTGGAGAACTTATGAAACACAGTGATGGATGTATAATTATTTGGGACTGTCTTGAATACCCTAATGGGGGTTTTGGGGTAGTTAAAACAAAGACTTAAGCTTAAGGATGCTCACAGTAACCCTAAGGTCTTGAGTAAAGACTGCTGGACAACTTGGATACAATTTTTAAAAAAAGCCTTTTAGATGAGGAGTGGATTACTATAATCTAGATGAATGTGAAGCCACATCAACAAACTGTAATTCCTTTTAACTCCAGCTGCTCGTACTGGCATTGACCTAGGAAATGCCAGCTCTTATTTAAGGTCTTGAATAAATAACTAATTTTGTCAATCCACTTAGGGTTATTTGTCAAAAAAATACCAAGAATCGAGTTGATTATTATACTCGTGTCCACTTTTGATGGTGGAAAAATTGTTTCTTCTTTATGATATTTGCTTTATCTTCATCAAGTCTTTTTGGGAGCATTCGGAAAGGCAAATTAGATTTACTCTGTGTTGTGGTGGTGAAACTGCAAAATGGGGACAGGGCACATTATTTTAATTTTGGTAAAAACGACAGATCGAGTATACAGTCTGTTTGCAAAAATAAATTATCTTTGAGGAAGAAAGAACAGACATAACAGGTTGTTTGAAGTGTATTAAATTGATATCAGAACTGCTTACAATATAATACAACATGTACTGTATGAGGCTGCCTGAAAATTCAAATCTCATGTGGCATCCAGATGTTCAAAGCAATATCTTGCAAATTATGATTTTATGATGTAGCTGTTGTTACCGGTTTCTGTATTTTTTTTTATAAAGGCAATGTATTGGCCTTGTTTTGAAATTTTTGTTTTAAGATTGTATTGTAACATCAAGTTTTAACATAGACATACTGAGACTGTCTTTCATTGTAAGGAAATGTGTATTTTGCCTTTAACTCCTACTGGTGCTTGGAAAAGCTTGATGTGGGATGGCTGATTATTGCTTCATGCTCTGTTTTTTACAGGTTGATTATAATGGCACAGAGCGGATCTTAGGCTCTGGACTAACCTCTAATTCTCAAGCCGATCACAGTGCAGGTAAAGACAGAAATAACATGAACTGCACAAGTCTTTGTTTAATCAGCATTTAACAACAAGCATTTGATAACTGGTGATGCTCAGGAAATGACCAAGTGTACATGATAGGTAGGTTGAGAATCAACACAGACATGTAGTGTATATTCACAATTATATAACTGTGTATTAACAGTGTCTGAAACCTACCTTAATATTAGACAGACCAAAATTATGCAAATGAACCTAAGTTTACTTTTGTTGTCAGAGGTAACATGTTTAAGTCTTAGGCTCAGTCTTAGGAAAAACAAAGCTGCCGTATTCAATTATTGTGGTATTCAGTCTTTTTATTTAAATCTTAATTTATATATAGTTTCTTTGTAAGTTATTTTTTACTCAAAGCAATGCACATCTCTAACTGTTTTAGTCACAAAAAGAGACCTCTGTAAATACAAACAGCACTTCCATTGGACAAACTTTTTTTTTTTAAGTTTATATACCTTGTTCTGAAGGAAGCGTCTTGGGGGAGGAAGCCACGAAGTGTGTTGAAATCACACAAACACCATGTCACCTATTCTGAATTGAGCAGGCAAAGCGAGGGTGAAGGCGGGTCAGGAGTCCAGGGTTGCGGGCAGAATGTAAGGAATGTTCCCTCCAGACCTGAAGACTGAGAACCAACAACCTTTGAGAGATTCCATCGTAAGAGTTGTAGAGTGATGGCTCAGGGATGCTGTTACAGTATAGATATCTTGGCTGTAATCAGGAAGTTTCACATTGAGGGAGTTTTGTAGTCCAGGTATTTCAAATGCAAACAATTTGATATGAAATTGTTTTTACTTATATCTACAGTATATTCATGTCTTTAGCAGATACCTTTATCCAAAGTAACTTATAGAGAAAAAGGAGAATTAATCACCCAATACACAATACTTTACAAAAACACACTTAACATTTAATAATACAATTCCAAGTGACAGTGTGTGATAAGTACAGTTAGTGATGACTTTGTTATAAAGGAGGTACTCAACTCCCAGAAAAAAGCACCTAATTATTTTTCGGTCAGGGTACAAAAAAGAGAAAAGGGAGTGCCGGAAAGCTGAACGGAAATTACGCAAGTCAGAAATCCAGGTTAATTTTGAGGTCTAAAAAGAAAATGTGTATGTGTTCAGCCAGACTTTGCGTAAAACAAGAGAATGTTTTTTTTTTTAACTCGTCAAAAACTGCGAAAATGACTTTCATGTCCTGTTTGCCACAGTGAGCAGACTAATAAACCATCCAATCTCACTGCCCTTGGAACTTGTTTCTAAAACCAAATGCCAGGAGTTTGCAATATTCTTAAATGGCAAAGTTCAAAGCATTAATCATCATTCATTCCCAAAACACAAATAACTACTCTGCCCCCAGTCAAACATCTGGAGCTGACACAGTTTACACCTTTCACTAACAAAACAATCGAAGAGATCATCTACAGCCTGAGTCCATCCACATACTACACCAACTAGATTCATAAAGTCTGTGTTGAGCAGTTTGTTACCACAACCCGCTCTAGTCAACATCTCACTTCTGACTGGAACATTTCCAAATGCCTTAAAACTGCTGTTATTAAGCCTCTTCCAAAGAAGAGAGGTCTGGATGCCACAGTACTGTACAACCACCAGCCCATTTCAAACCTGCCAGTCTTAGGAAATGTCCTGGAAAAAGTTGTATATTAACAGCTGACTGACTTTCTCCTGCGTGGTAAGGATGCTTTTCAGTCAGGGTTTAGGCCCCACCACAGCACTGAGACTGCTCTGATCAAGGTGACAAACTATATCTGCCTAAACTTGGATGCAGGCAAAGTCTTGGTCCTAGTTCTGATAGACCCGAGCTTTGACACAGTGGACCATGTGATATTATTACAGAGGTTAAAGGACCGGGTGGAAATCTCTGACATGGATTTAAAGTGGTTCAAGTCCTACCTCGAGGACAGGTGTTACTTTGTTCAAATTGGGAACTGTATCTCAAAACGTATGGGTCTGACCTGTGGGGTTCCCCGGGGATCAATACTGGGACCCCTTTTGTTAAATTTATACATGCCTCCATTAGGCCGGCTAATTCGCCATAATGTGTCCTACTAAAATGATGCAGATGACACTCAGACACTATATGTGTCACTAACAGCAGGAGAACACGGGCCTGTTGATTTATTGTATCGCTGTTTGAACAAATCATTTTGTGGATGCAGAACAACTTTCTCCAGTCCCAGACAAAACTGAAATCGTTGTCTGTGGACCTCGGAACTGAAGAGATAGAGTTATTAGTCATCTTCAGAATCTCTCTGGAACCTAATAATCAGTTAAAAAATCTTGGGGTAATACTAAATGAAGATCTGAACTTTAACAGCCACATTACACATTAAATAAATGAAATGAGCAGCCTTTTACCATCTCAAAAACAGACCTAGAAAGACTAATCCATGCATTTGTCTCCAGCAGGTTAGACTACTGCCTCCTCACTGGGTTTTCTAAACGAGATGTAAGACAGCTGCACAACATCAAGATGCTGCTGCTAGAGTTCTGACCAGAACAAAGAAATATGACCATATCAATCCAGTGCTCAGCTCTCTGCACTGGCTTCCTGTCACTCAGAGAGTAGACTCAAGTGGAGGTCTCAGACCTTCATTTCAGCACCTTCAGATGCTTAATTTCAGTTTTGTGCTCCTAAAATCTGGACCAGTCTTCCTGAAGAGGTGAGACAGGCCTCAACTATGACAATGTTTAAATCCAGGCTGAAAACGGTTCCATCTAAGTGTACATATGGAAACTGAATGTATTTTATCTTAACCATTACCATGACATACAAGGCCATATGATAAAAAATTGGATTGCCTTGGCATTGTTACCAAAAGCTTTGCACATACGGAGACCATTCACAAATCTAATAGATTCCAGACAGTCTAGCAGATTTCCTTGAAACTACTACTGGCATTATTGCATAGAGTGAGTGCTGGTACCATCTTATCTTCCCGTCTGATGATTTCTTGCTTGAGATTTTCAACTTTTAAGCTCCAAAAAATCTCTTTTACTGAAGCCTTGTATGGCCAGGTGGCACTCACAATACAAAAATGATTTCAAAAGTGAAATCCAAAATGAAAAAGGTTTACTGGGTTTATAAAGTCAGATTCAGAACCAAGTCTGTCATTCTAAAGTTCAGTAAAAGCCTAGTATTTTCAGATTCAAAGACAAAGAGAACGACACACTTTATGCATTAGCATTGTGTCGTTAACTGTAGTTTTCATTAAATTATTCCCATCAGAGAAATATGTTTTCTTTAAATGCAACATCTTTCATGCCTGAAAATAATGCTCTTTGAAGACTTTGAAATATTGCTTTTACTTTGAGCCTTGTTTCCTATCAATCCCTTGTAATTAGTTGGTATGTATTTAAAAAGAACAAAAACATAATTATATATTTATTATCATTGCAAAAACTCTTCAGATATGGGCTGCCCTGTTCATATTTTTGCAATTACAATTACAACACAGCTTCTAATTATATAATATTTTTAAACATAGCAGAGCAATGTTAGGACCACCTGATTTTGCGAGTACTACCGAGTTGTATTGCGCTTATGGTTGCAGGATTTGGTAGATATTAAGTAAGAAAGTAACATGACTTAATGCTGTATTTAATTTTTACCAGGAAAATCTAGTTTAGTTACTATTTTGTCTATTTAGTAACATAAGCAAAATGCTACCTAGCTAACTGTAATATTCTGATGTACTGTCAGCTAGGCTGTTTAGAAAGCACACAGTACGTTTCACCAACTAGATAACAAATTAATTTACAACGAGCACACAGCTGTTTGTTTGTTTGTGTGTTGATATTTAGTTCAGTTGTAAATGTAAATGCTTGAAAGGTTTCTGGCATATAACATCGTGATATACACAACATGAAAAGTTTAACAGCCTCGCAAATGTGATTACAGACTTATCTAATATTTGGTCTTTTAATTATGTTTTTTTACACTTTTGACCTTTTAATGTAAAATCCTGTGTACTCTATACATTTAGCCAATAAAGCGATTTCTGATCCTGCAGTAAACATTATCATGCATTACATAGATTAGCATTAGGGGGTCATGGGCTTGGTGTTTTTAACTTAAAAAACGGTTCATGGTTTATCAAAATGGAAGATGGCATGAATCAAAAGTACTTATCATCTGTGCTTTTTTTCAGAATTTTTCAGTCATGCTTTTTTGCAGATTGCATGAAAACATAGGGTCTGTGTCAGAACCTCCCAAGAGAAACTAAGCTTGATGACTTGCAGGAGTTTGACAGATTAAAGGAAGGTACTAAAAGCATAAAAAAGCCAGCTCTGAAATTCAATTTCAAAATGTGGTATGTTATGTTAATTTACTAATTTTATTAAATTAGCCAGTAAAGAGCATGTTATTACCACAAACTTATTTCGGATAGTTGAAATAAAATTTATTTCCTAAAATACTGAATGTCTTTATTTGAAAAGCAATAAAAAAAACAAGATATGCACTTTTTCCCTTGAAATCCTGAAATGGTTTTAGGGAGCAGATAAGTTTATATGTTAATATAAGTAAAGTAAAATATTTATTTAAATAATTTATTACAAAAAGTAAATGTTTTAATTTATAGTCACCTGAAAACTCACAAATAATATTTACATTAAAGGTATGTATGATTAGTCCTACTATTAATTAACAAAGCAGTTGAAAATACCACTGAATTAAATTGAAGTACTTATTTAAAAAGGCTTGATTTGGTTTGGAAGTTAATTTTTCAAGTTACAATTGTGGGGTATTAGAATCAACTTGCAGAAATATGTGGACTGCTGATATGCACAAATGAGCAGATACACAGTCATTCAATGATATTTAGTTTTATGTTAAATTTTTCCATTGATCCTATTTCAAGACATGCATTCTTCTAGTAGGGTCAGTAGGTGTTGCATCCTATCCCAGCTATCATTGAAAGATGCAGGCTACAGCATTGACATGTTACTAATTCATTGGCTTTTCTTTTTTCCACTTTATAGAAATGTTTGTAATGTAAGAACTGAAATAATTTGCCATTAAAGAAGCCAACTATTTTTGGGGCTTACTGCATTTGCTTAAGCCAACCCTTTCTGTTTTTCTCTTATTTTTCAGCTTTTACAACACCTTTTGAACAACATAACTGCAATGTAGAAAACAATTGAGGTGAGAAACAACAGTTAGCTACATGCCAAAGTTAGTGCTCCTATTTATAGTATAGTATTTATAAGTATATCAAATATTATGTTGTGACAACACCATTTATTTCACAAAACATACATTTGTTTCAATCCAAGGCAGCATTGTCATTTACAATGATTAACACCACCTACAAATTCAAAGAGTAAATAATACGTGTCTTGCATTTCTGTACATTTGCAACTGTAACCAATCACTATGTTTGTTGGGTTTGCCATAAATAAGGTTGTGTAAACCAGGTCTTTGGCCTTCATTTCAGCTGGCACTGACTCTTGAGAAAGGTTTGGGATCAGGTGTGGGTGACTGAACCATTACTGGCGATCGAGCATGCTAGATAATGGAGGAGTAATCTAAGTGCACATGAGGAAAGAGCTTGAAATTCATCTGGGAAAAAAGTTTGAGAACACTTATATTCTACCTTACCTATATTCTACAAAGGCAGACTTGGATCAAATGTGCATCCAAAATCTACCACATCAAATGCACCCAGGCCCTGTCATTTAGCAATATGAATAGTGAAAAACAGTTTACCTCCTACAATGGATCATTCAGCAAGGCTAGTTGCCATGTGGACATCCATTCAGAGGCTGCAGTGTTTAAGTACTGCCACTGTGGGTTCACACACTTCATGAGGTGACAGGATAGTTATCAACGACACACTTGCAGGGTGGGGGAAGAGGAAGATGTGAAAAGGAGCTCTATGACTGAAACTGACTCCAAGTGCCTATTGAGCAGACCTGGAAATGTGAGACAGAATTTCTTAGCCATAGTCCCCCGATGAAAAGGGTAAGCGCGAGTGTTGAAGTCCTGTCTTTATCAGCAACTCCCTTGCTGTACTATTGAGAACTATATCTGTTTCAGACTAATATCAGTAGCCAATTTACAGATCAGTTCATCAAGGGAGATTATTTGCTGTCTTCACCAGCCAGGCTAATTTTGCTCATTGATCACCGTTTTGTTTTACTCCAGCCACACAAAGTCTGCCGACAAGGCCTTTGCTTTGAGGGAGGTGTCTTGACTTGATATAATTTAAAGCCAGAACTTCTTTCTTGAAAAGAAAAAAAAATGGTCAGCTAACTTGTAAATCTGTTTCTTTGGCAGCTTAAAGCCTGGTGGCGTTCTCTCACCATTCAATTCCATCCATCCATTATGTACCACTTATTCCCTAATGGGGTCTCAGGGAGAACCGGAGCCTATCCCAGTGGTCAATGGGCAAGGGGCAGGGTACACCCTGGACAGTCCATCGCAGGGCAACACACAAGACATACTGTACAAGGACAAACAACCACACACACTCACTCCAACAGGCAATTTGGAATGTCCAATCAACCTAACATGCACAGTCTTGGGTCCCCCGGGACTCAAACCCAGAACCTTCTTGCTGTGAGGCGACAGTGCTAGCCACAACACCCCAATTCCAAGTCAAAGCTTTTTAGTTAAATTTTAGTACAAAAAGGGGAAGTTCTTGAAATTGGTTCAGAACTTGTGTCTCTGAGCTCATATTGACGATGTTTGTCAAACTTTGGAATGAAGGGAGATGGGCTGACTTTTAACAGTGTTTTTAGACCTTCATTTCAGTGCGGTAACACCAAATAACCAATAACACCAGCCAAATAGTCTTGGCTGGTGTGCAGTGTGCACAAAATGCAGATTGCCTCCAGAGCCTGTCTGCCATCGTCTTTTAAATAGCCTCAGTCTCACATACCAAGTTTGCGCAATTTTCAAGGCTCAACATTTTTGTCCTGAGGGCAACTTGAAGAGGGACTCTAACCAGGTGGTGTGAATGTACACCTCTTATACTCATTGTTCTGTTAGAGATGGACATTGGGGTAACACTCAAGCTGTCACTTACAGTCACTGGATTGCAGTCATTTACTTTAATTTAAAAATTCTCCACGTAAAAGCCTGTCTAGTGACATAAAAGGAACACTCCTCAAATCTGGAAAGAATTATTCTAAATAGGCTGCATTTCATTAAAAGCTTGTTTGCGATTTGTGAAACCAAAATTCACAGAAGTCCTCGCATCTCCATGTTCATTTTAAATTCCGTAAGTATCTCCTGTGAGGACTTCTGTGAATTTTGGGACAAAGAAAGGTTTCCCAAATTCGGAAGAGTGTTTGGTGTCATTTAAATTATTTGCTGAATTATAAAGCACATATTTCATCGTTTTTCACACAGATTCTGGATTTGGATGGTCCAAATAAAAAAATAAAGTGTTCACTAATCAGGTAATATGTTTTAAAGTGTCTTTACCCTATTTAGAATATTTCTATCCAGATCAGTTTAGCTACTGTAGTTTCCGTAACGGACCAAATTTACTATGATCATAATGCAAAAAAGCTGTAAAATGGCCCTGATTTGCATTTTCACAAATCCAAAATAATTTGGATGATGAAACTACACCCTATTCATATTAATTCTATCCAGATCTGAGCAGTGGAGTTTCCATACAGGGTTGAGTTGAGTGTGATCAGAATGCAAAAAATGCTCTGAAATCATGCTTTATGCCATTTGCAACTCGGAAGCTGTGAATAGGAAGCCACCTTAAGCCTCGTGTTATAGGCATGAATTAAATAAGTTGTGTTCCAGGTTATTAAGTCATAGGGACAAGTTTTTTCTCCCTCTTATGTCACCAGACGGGTCTGGGGTTGCCAGAAGTTTATGAGCATAGAGAGGAGTTCTCTTAAACCAGTCTGAAGAAACACACAGTACTAAAGCTAGCTGTGGAATCAAAAGCTGAGCATGATTAATGACAAGTCGCACAAGAGCACAGGTATTCTTATCATTATTTGAAGTTTTCCACTCTGTGCCTCATATAGCACATCATTTTCAAGTCCTGTCAAGTGGGAATATTGCAGAAGCTTTGAAAGATACTTTTAACAATGGAGGCAATCACTTTAAATGCATCTCAGCTACAGTGTGCTCAGACAGAGGGACATTCCTGTCTTTCTCAGATATATAGATGGCTTGTTGCAAGCCTGGCTGCATGACTGCTGCTTTTTATCTCATGTGCTCTGTTGAACCAAGCTGCTTCCCATTATGAACACCTGTACTCCAGACCAGGCTGACTCAGTACATGACAGATTTTTCTACTCTGCCATAGGAAGAAATAAATAGTTTGGAAAAGTGTTTCTGTGTGTGAACTCAATCTTTTATTTGGACATGTAAATTCATAGCACTGCTTTTAAGAACATTGCTTTAGTTATTACATATATTACAGTTAAAAAAAAAGTGTCTAAGGAAAGGCTTTGGTGTCATGTCATATCTAATGTGCCTTTATCTCAATAAGCAACACAAGGACACAAATTCCATATAATTATAAACATGAAAATAGATCATATGATAATAGGTATGCTACATTTTTGGATGTGACAATATTTGGTTCCCTTCCATGCAACAAAGCTCTCGCTTCCATGCAACAAATTCAGCAAAAATCTCATTGGGCTTCCCAAAAAAGAGAATTAAAGAGGGCTATTTCACCTCAATGCAAACCAAACTTACCAATGGATATGGTTATGGAGTGTATTCCAACTTATACAATACTGTAGCATTTAAAAATATTGTTTGGAAAGCGAGGAAAGGTTTTCTTGCCTGCATTCGGAGGACCAGAGTGAGTGTGGAGAAAGAGCTCTTTATACTCTCCTCAGCACAGTGTGTAAACAATGACAGACAGTGGCATGTGGTTGGCTCAAGTTTACTTGTGAAAAGTGTTTGTGTTCAAATACCATGTAAGGCCAGGCTCATCGTAAGCTAGGGACCTGTTCTGTGCTTAAAATTTCTATCATAGTAGCAAGAGTCTGTGTACATTTTTTTTTTACCGTAGATATCTATTTTGAGCATAAAAGTTCCCATGTTTTAATGAACTATGCCTCAGATCAGACACGATGTATTGCATTGGGGTTTTGTATTATAGCTATTCAAAATGGTCCTGGTTAAAAAACCTGATTACATTTCCATCTAGATACTAGGACTTCACCTTAAGTCTGACAATAAAAACCCTTTTACTTTTTCATTCTTCTGAAATGCTGCTTATTCTTTATTTACCATTTATTCAATAGCATCCAGGCATGAAAACAGAACAAAAGGAAAGACCTTCATAATAATGATAAGAGTGCAAACAAATATTAATAAGTTATCTTGACGTGAAATAGTACCCCATATAATTAAAATTAAGTACATACTGACTGAAAACCTAGAGGCATTAGGCTTTTAATGGGGTCTGTATTTCAACATCAGGTCACGAAAGAACTTTGAATTAATACGTCTGCCCATACTGATCTTGTATCACACATGTTAAAAATGATTATTCTTTCTCTTTTTTCGTTTTTGTTTGCCTAATGGTAGTGATTTCAGACCTGGCCCTGAAATTGAACATTGGGCTTCGTACTAGTAACATAGAAACATTAAGCCCCTTTTTAATCTGTTTGAGGTTTTGCATTCCACAGCAAAAGCTGCTTTCCCCGACTTTTCATTTATAAAGACAGCAGATCGAATAATCAACTGGAAAATGACTCTGAGAAATGCACGAGCCCATATTAGCTCGTTGTTGTTTTTATAACATAATGGGATTTATGTAAGAAAAGAACTTTTCGGTATTTTACCAAAAGGTTAAATTTTTAGCTCTAATGTGTCCACCAAGTACAGCGTTTAAAGATTTTGATGGGATGTGTCAAGAAAGTACTTGACCTGATATTTAACTGCTGAATGCTTTGATTTTTGTTATTTCTTGTAAATTGCCCGTTGAAAAAAGCCTTTAGTAAGTTAGGTTGACTATGGCTAAGCTGAGCCTATGTTACGCCACACGTCTTCAGTGCTCAAGTTCTGAGAAGCAGAAACACAGTGTTATTAAGGTTGGCAGCTTCTCAATTAGGGGGAGGTCCTGCTTGAGTGCATTCTGGTCATTGTCTCTATTGCTGTGAGGGTTCTAAATGGAAATAGATTAATTCTTTATCCGAATTCACTTTGTACCTGACAAATTAAGAAGTTTGCCTTGAGACGTGTTTTTGAAGAGCTCAGGGAAACGGTCCTGTCAAAAATAGGTATTTGAATATATTTTGAATGGGGTAACACACAAGCGCACTCTTCTTTGATCCCAGAGATGTTACTTAGTGTATTATGGCCACCTGAAAAACAAAGTATGCCCTCTTTTCTATTCTTTAGATTTAAGTATCAGAACAAAGACTTTAAAGAAATACATCATATAAAACTTTACAGGTTTTTAAATTGGATTGATGCAAACTTAAAAATAACAGTGTGTTGGAAAGTTTCCGTCAACAAAATTGAATCAACTAAAATGAAGAAGCCTTTTGGGGGAAAAGAACACCAAGTTTTGATTTAACAGCCAATATAACCATTGCTAGCAACAATACCTTGAAGTGATTTCTGTTATCAGTTCTGTTTTATTATCGGTTTCTATCACCTCAAATGATTCAATATGCAGACCTTTTAATGCATAGCCACACTATTTTCATTAGGTTATTTAGGGATTAAGAGGAAAGGAGATCGGGCTTTTTCCGCTGTTGCTCCTTCTCTTTGGAATGATCTACCCTTCCAAATTAGATCTGCCCACAGCCTGGATCATTTTAAATCGCTTCTTAAAACTCATTTTTATTCCTTGGCATTTAATTGAATTAGTTTGATACCTTGTTTTATTCATTTGTGTTGTTGTCACTATTGTACAGCACTTTGGTGCAGTTCTATGCCTGTTTTAAAGTGCTATATGAATAAATTTGACATTGACATTGACATAGGGATTAATGAACCTGTTACATGTTATTTCCTCAGTCAGACCAAAATTGCTGTCTGAATCTGAATGATAGACCAACATCCAAATAACTGATTATCTCAACATGCTAAACTAGATTTGAAAGAGCTGGGTGATTTGAAAGTTAATCTTTTTATTATTTTTTTTGTTGAAATGGTTTGTGTTGGTATATATGAAAACACTTCAATTCCCAACAAAGCTACTGTCAGACACATAATATTTTTGTTTCTTTTGTCAAATTCATCAGGCTGTTAATGTTATGGGTTGCTTAAAGTATGTCTTGAGCAAAAGAAAAAAAAACATTTTCAGCATTATACAATTATCACAGATGTAATTCAAAGACTGTGAATTCAGTTGTATTTAATTGCTCTGTGAGCTTGTTATAAGTTCCGGACACATCTATCTTTCTTTCTTTATTAATTGCTTTTTTTAAAAACGATCTTTAGCATGTTTCAGTTTTTTTTTTAAAAAGCATGCTGGAATGGTTGCTTGTTCTGGTTTCGTTCTGGCTCTCCTCTGAGAAAGTTAAACCATATAACATATCAATCCCACATGTGGCATCAATCCCACATGTGGCATCCTCAGCACATTGTTGGCACAATGTCAGTATGCAAACACAACAACCTCAATGCGTGGGGTTGTTGTGTTTGATTCTAAATTGCCAGTATGAGTGAGTGTAATTGTGAGTATTTGTATGTCTCTGTATGGCCCTGTAATGAGCTGGAAACCTGCACAGCAGCCCCCTGTGACCCCACAAGAGAAATTGGGATGGATTGATGAAGTATAATTCAAATTCATTCACAATGATGTCTCACATAGGAAGTTGGAAAAGACAGTATTTCAGCAAAATAGGGTCTGACTTATATAACCACTTGTTGAAAAGGAACAGAAAAATAGATGCAAACTTATAATTGGTACTAGACATGAGACAATAACTCTTTTCTTCTCTCAACATGAATAGAATATTTGGTTCAATCAATTGGCCAAATTGAGCTATACTATAACTGCATATTGACTAAACTGTCATGCATCTGTATATATTCTCCTGTTTTAATAGTTGGGCATAAGGTGAATAAAACTCCAGAACATGATGGTTTACAAAAGAGATGGGCCACAGGTTGTTTGATGGCATAAAAAAATAAATAAATATATATACATAAAATGACAAGGCTCTAATACGGCAAGAGCTGTTCATCTGAATTTGTATCAAGTCTTGCATGGAGGACATTATTTTTTTTAAATCATGCTTCAATATCCATTTAAAGCCTGTTACAAGAAAAAATAGAAAGAAATCATTTCTTCCCAGTCTGAAGTCTCTATTTGGCTTTTTTTGGCTTTATTTTGACTAAATCTGAAAAGAATAAGTGAACACAGATTATATTTGAATATTTATCCTTCATACCATGCAGTAAATCACAAAATTGTTGTGTAGTCGTCTACCCACTGTAATCAGATATATCTGATTGTGTGCAACAGGGTTTTGAGCAAAGTTTTTACTTATAAAATGATGGAAAAGGTATAAATGCAAAAGATTTCCAGAAATTGTATGTATTACATATTATTCATATAGTATCACAGGGTTAAAAATACAAAACTGTATGGCAAAAACACAGAATATTTTATGTACGTAATACCTTAGAGATCATATCCAAAAGCTTCCTTAAAAAAGTAGCTCCAATGAAAGACACTTTCTTTAGTAATTCCATTTTTAAATAAATTGCAAGTGTACTTCAGTTTTATTCTAAATTTTCTCTGTCCAACAGGAAATCAAACCTCACTGTGCCCTGAGGCTAGCATCCATAGCTCTCGGCTGAGCATCCATTGCCTCAAAGTCAAAAGTAAAAAAGAAGCCAACAAATTTTTCTTCGGACCTCCTGGACCTTCATAAGATCCGTTCGAGCAAGCTCTTAAAGTGACTGTCCGTGCCTTATGAACCATTCAAAAATTAGATGTAGCATGAAACCCCCTCTGCCCAGACATCAATTCCTTCCAGATAAAAAGCTCCTCTTTCTGTCACTGTGCATAGGGAGAAGCATTTGATACTAGTTGGCTGGAAGTTAATCTGGCTGGCTGTAAAATGATGAGCTGGCTGATTGAAAGAGCCTGGTCAACATCAAGTATCTCGTTAAAAAAAGGTGAATTCATCAGATAGGAAAGTAATTTATAGCTGCTTTTTTTATTGGAATAATTATGATATACATGATTTTTATTTTATTTTTATCAGACATATTATTACTTGAATGTGTGGAATATAATGGATGCAGTAAAAACAATATATGACTCCAATTAATGGGTCTAAATCAAGTGATAACAATGAAGTTTATGATTTACATTTCAAAACCTCAAGTTCTTTTTCAAGAAAGGAAAAACTGTGTTTGGATGGTTTTTGCTTAATGAGTGAAACCAGGCAGGACTGGGAGGGGTTCTTACATTACAAGTCTGAGTACAGGTCTCGGCCAGGTTCTGACCTGGTTTACAGCTTCTGCTCATATCATGTTCACTGCTTGTGGTGTTAGGGAAAGGCAGTGGTTTAAATATGGACTAAAGTGGTCTTCCCTGTTAAAGACTCGTTATATTTGGGATATATTAATCTAATCAATTAGTTTGATACCATTTTACCGCCATGACAACTTTTTAAAGTCATTGTTAACTTTGTTCATTCGTTTATTTTCCCTCTTGTTTCAACAGATGCACCAGGAACACACTATTGGGGGCATTAAAGATCCGATGGGTGGACCTGCAGTAGTATTTCCAGCCCCGTGATTTGCTGGTTAACTGTCATTCCGCTCTAATCGCAGCTCTGGTTCGTGGAGCTTGTCCAGCCCTCCCGTGCAAGGACGCACGGAGTGAAGCGACTGTACTGCGTGCGGTTTGGTTAAAGCCCGATTACCTTCACTGTGAAGGCTGGGCGCCGGGAAGGAGGATCGGGGCCTCGTTGTAGCTGAGAGAAGAGCCTTAAACTCCTCACCTATGGCTCTTTTGTAGGACGGTTTCTATCTTCACTTGGGATTGTGGAAGGGACGTCATTAAAAATCATCTGAAGTCGCCCAGAGGTTTTATTCACTTGTGGGCGTCCGATCATGGAGATGCAAAGGTGGTCCACAAGGTGGAAAACGAAAAGATGGTTTATGGATTCCACTGTAACTGCATTCATCACTTTAACCCTGGTTCTACAGGCTACTAATGTGAAAGCAGGTAAGATGAAAAGGGACAAAATATTTGACCAACTTGAAGTGTCGCGGCGCCGCTCGGATGGGAAAGTCAGAAACTCATAGGGGGAGTAACACACTCACCTGGACCCCAGTAAGGTTATGTTTGCCCCTCAGTGCAGGGTTTATTTCTTGTGCCACAGCCAAAAAGCTGCATTTTAATCATTTGGCTGAGCTGGTGTTTTATGGAACCAACGAAACAGAAGTACAGGCACAGCCAAACATTACTCTGCGCGCTCATCACGTTGTGAAGCCTAAAGCTCCACCTTAACTTTATACTTATACAGTGTATGCAGTACTGACAAAATCCCATGATTTGAGTAAATTTTGTTGTCTCAATCCCTTTATCCATTGCGGTGCATTTTATCACTCGCTCCTTTACGCATGAATGGATGGTGCCTGCCCCGGAGATGAAACACCTCGCGTAATTAAATTGATCCATGGGTGCTAGAATATGCTTCTTAAGATCGGGGGAAATAGCAGCATCTCGGGTTTTTGTAAGATTCACTCAGGCTCAAAGAGACCCCTTTGTTCGAGCTGTGGTCCGCTAGGTGGATATGAACACGGTTAGCAGGGTGGATTTCGTCTGCCAGATGACACTGGACATTGGTCAGACCCTGGAATCTGACATCTTATACACAACCACTGAATTGCAAAAAACAAAAAAAACTCAACAAAAAGAAAAAACTGATTCCACTCATGGAATCTTGTGTTTGTGGTCATTCTGAAGGCACACTGAATTGTGAGGTAGAAATAAGGGCTCTGTGATTTCTGTATTTGTCAGCATTTTCATAAGTCTGAATGCTTTTTTGTCACCCAAGCGGGGATATGGACTCAGGTGGAGATACGATCAACGTTATATAGGAAGGCACAGAAGGCTTTGCAGACATCATGCTACCAAGATTAATGTGACAATAAATATGTGGTTTGTGTTACAGTTTTACACATGTCTGAGCAGATCTCAGCCCTGTCAGGACAGAGTGCAAGGCTCTTGTGTTAGGGGGCTAAAAAGTGGTCAGGCAGGTTCACCCTATCTCCACACTGCCCTGGTCCACACCAAAGCCCAATGGCTGGCTTTTGCATCCACCCCCAACTCCCTAACTTTGCACTTAGATGTTGGTCGGCTGCAGGACAAAGCTGAGTTGTGTGATTTGTGGGAATGTTTCCCCTCTAAGTACTGAGCAGTTATTTGATGATGGTCCTTGTTGCACTTCCCTATGATTTCGGAGCCTTCAAAGAACAGGCCCACATATAGGCTAAATCTGCAGCCTTAATGGCCACAAGTCAACGATTATTTAGGCCTCGCACACTTGCCTGTAGGTGTCTATCTAAGCATTTGTTATTTCATACAGATGGATGTAGAGATTAAGGATTTTCACAAAAAACTGTTGATTCGGCTGTATTGGGTTTGGTCAGGTGACTTTTCTTTTTACCCCTGATAGTGAAATTGAAATCGGAAATCACCAAAAAAGAGGACTTAATGGAAACTGATTGATGTGTCAGATATAAATTCTTTTGTTTATCCATTTTTTTTATTGATTTACCTTCCGATGCTGAGCCTGCTGCTTTCATTTCTGTCCCCAAATATTATACCCTGCCTTTTGGGAGTTGATTGAAATTGCATTTCACTCAAATATCTCACTTTTCCCGTGTTCATCAGCTCTGTGTCTTTATGTAAATTATGTAGGTATTCTCATGCAGGCTCTTTCTCCTGTGGTCTTTTTTAGTTTCTTTTGAGCTCTTTATAGCAGTCAGAGCTGCGTCTGCAGGGTGCCCTCTTCATCTAGCAGTGTACAGACACGTTTTCTCAGCCCCCGGGGCGCAGGCTCAGATGTGCATTCCAACAGACAAAGCTAGCATTTTCAGACCCTTCAGCCTAATATGCTTGAGTGAAAAATTTAGGTCTATGGTAAACATGAGTCTGCACAAACTTTGATCAACTTAACTTTGATCATCCTTGTCATCAGAGTAAATCCAACTTTACAACTTGCATAGACAGTGTCAAATTGAAGCTCAAAGAGGAAATTCATAGTTGTCCCCAAAAAGCATGAAATGCTTCAAATAAGGGAGAAAAAAAAAAGAAGTGGGGGTAGGGGTGTGTGTTTTTACAGTCTATGTGGTCTGACTTTTGCATGAAAGCCTACAGTGAAATGAATTAATATGAGGAAAAGCTAAGTTGGAGAGAGTAGTGGGAAGGAATGCTTTGAAAAACTCGGTAGGTCTAAGTGAAGTTTCCTTGGTATGACACCAGCATAAAGCCGACTTGTTTTAGCCGGCAGCGTGGTGGAAGTTAAAGGAAGCAAGGGGGGGACATATGGAGAGGGGGGGAAGGGGAGAGAGAGAGAGACATCCTGACTGAAGATGTTATTAGAGTCTCAGGGAGCTTCAGGTGAAAAGGTTCCTCCTCTATTCACCTGCCCATTTGACATTTCTGTGCAGATAAAAGTGACATTCATGATGTCACTTGGTTTGAGTCAAGTTTGTAGTACATAATCGATGTGCTCAGACAGATATTCTGGCCTAAGCCAGCAAAATGTTATCTCTTGGAACACAAAGTGGTGGTAATCAAATCAGGTGATGTCAAATTAGTGTGTGCTTTTTAATGTTTTGGGTCCTTTTGCTTCTTCCATAATCGTATTCCGCCACAATTTGCATCTTTATATACATAGGGAATAATCCATTAATCTGAGCCTTACATGTCCTCTGAGTTCTTGTGACAGCTATGTGGCCTGTTTGCTCAAGCCTGCGGACAAATACATCGTCTCATCAGATGCAGGCGCACACTCATTGGTGCACCTCCGCGAATTGTCCTTTGTTGACGTTTTCTCAGCACCTCTGCGTGAGGGTCGCAACTTGGCCAAAGTGCCATATCTGGAACATATGAGTGCTGGAGTTTGGGCCGAAAGCCGCTCTGCAGGAACTCAAATAAAGTCCTCAGTTTTCTTTCCAAAATAAATAGATGGTTCGTGCTCACATGCTACAGAATCAGCCTTGTTTTATCCAGTTGTGGCATTGATGCAGCGTGTCAGCTGATTCCACTCTCAACATTTTTCCACACATTAGTTTTGTTTACCCTCCCCAGTGTCATCTGTTGCAATGCGGATGAGTTTAATTGTGGTGACTTGGCACATGGTGCTCATTTACTCCTGCGGAGCTTGATTTTGCAAAACGAAGAAGCATAATTTATTTTAAAAGACCCAACAGAGTTTCTCATTTTCACTGTATGATATTTGGAAGTGCCATTTTAAGGATTGCACAAAAATGAACCAGACTGTTTACATTAGATATGAGAAAACTCATTCAGAAATGGATGTTTTCATGAACTAAAGCAATGTTTGTGTAGTCATCACAAAATATTTTCTGTTGGTTGTGGGTATATTGGGACATTGGAACTTTCAGTAGCTATATATTGCCTGATATTTATTATTATTCATTCTAAGTAACTCCTTCCTTTTATATTGGTTTTGAAAGGGGCTTTGTTAACGTTACCCAATTATTATTATTTATTAAACCTTTGAATGAATCTGGTGTGTTAAGAATGGAATAACATTTAAATGACCTTTGGTACTGAAGTGAGTTTTTTTCATTAATAGCAGAAGGTTATTACTTTTGCCTCCCCAAAAGCTAATATTGTGCACTGAGAGGATGTTTCAACAAAGATGGATAACTGCAGTGCTTTCCCATGCAGTGTTGTAGGGACCAACACAGGCTCCTTTATGTAAAGTGAATCGGTTTGAATAGCCTTATCAAAGTAAACCTATCCCGTGCGATAGAATGAGAACTTTGTTGGCACTTTGCTCGTTATTGTGTTTTACGAAGACATTTCCTGTGGAGTCAAGCCAGTACAGCATTTCCTAACTTAACTATTTAGAAATTACAAGAGCAATCTTCAGAACTCTAGAGAGCTATAAAACCAAAGGGAAAATGAAACCTGAGGGCCCCCCACAACTGCTGCACGTTTACCAGAAAAGCTCACAAACTACACAACTCAAATCTGAAAACTGAAAAAAATGTCATCCAACCAAGTTTGGAAAACCAGTTTTCAATGGTTTTTCAAGTACCACGTCACAGGTCTGTGATCCAGCAAGCAAAATAGGTTGTGGAACAAACATTTCCACCTGTAAACAGCTCAAGGATCTGACTTATGTTTTATTTGCTCTTTGAACAGTGGAACCAGTGGATGTCCTAAAAGTATTAGCTTTTCCTACTTACCCTGAAGGAGTGACAAAAACATCAGGATTTTGTACAAACCGAAGAGCATCATCACCAGACTCAGCTTACAAAGTTGGCAAGCAGATCCAGATCAGTGCCCCCACCACACAGTTATTCCCTGGTAAGACAAATCTCTGTTTCTTCCACTATATTTGAAATAGTATTTTGGGTGTATCTTTATTTTAATTTAATGCATACCACAAAGATTTACATTTGTATTTACAGTAAAGCATTGTGATCATACTTTTGATCTTAAGTCAAACCAATACACCTCACTAGGGTACAAATAGTAAATCAAATTGCTTTCTTTTGCCTTGATTTTTTAAAATAAAATCTTAGTCATCAAATCTCTAAATAATCCACCTCTCTGTATCCTTTCTGTTCTTTCGCTTTTGTAGGTGGTGTTTTTCCTGAGGACTTCTCCATCCTGACCACAGTGCGCCCCAAGTCTGGCCTCCAGTCCTTCTTGCTCTCCATCTACAATGAGCAGGGAATCCAGCAGCTGGGTGTGGAAGTGGGACGCTCACCTGTCTTCTTGTATGAGGATCAGACAGGCAAGCCGGCCCCAGAGGACTACCCCCTGTTCCGTAGTCTCAACCTTGCTGATGGAAAGTACGTCCAATCACAAACATGACGCCCTCTAAAACACAAAATTTTCCCGAGTTCAAAACATGAAGAAAAGATGTGTTATAAAGAAACTAACATGTGATCCGTGGTGTAAAGATGTGTTTGGTATTAATGCTGTGGGTGAACTTAAAACAATTCAATGTTAATTAGTATATATTTATTAGTAGTAAAGCATGAACCAAACCTCAGCGTTTCCACAAAGTTATTTCTCCTTAGAAAAGCAAGAAAACAATCTTGATCTTCAGTTTAGCGCACCACAGGTGCTGATCAGCGGATTATCCATCTCCTCAGGGGTCTGTGGGCACAGAGACCGGTCAGAGACAGAAAGACACTGGATTATGAGCGCACAGCAGAGCTGTTACGGGCAACCTGACCTCATCCATGAACTCACTGCCTCTGTTATTTTAAAGAGGGTGGGGGGCGAAGGAGGAAGCAGGGAATGGAGGCAACTGTAAATGTCCTTTTTGCCCCTCAGATTACCTCAACCAACCAAAAACAGTGCTTCTAACCTTTCAGCATGAAGCTGATTATCTGCTCCTAGGTTCAGAAACAGCTGGATTCTCATTCTCTTGTGTATCTGACATGAGCACCTACACAGCATGAGGGGCTGCTTAGGAAAAAAAAATTGCGGTTAGTTTTTTCTTTGTTTGTCTTTTAGCGGAAGTGAGAATCTGGTCCCAATTAGTTTGATGTCTAATGAGTTTTGGATGAGGTTCAGTTTGTATTTTGTGGCTACATAATATAAGGGTCCTTGATAATTCCTTAAAAGTCTAATGCCAACACTAACTGTTCACTCTCAGTGTTTTTCAACAAATGGAAAGCCTATCAGTCAGCTTTGTGTCAGTTTGAACACGGTTCCGTTCTGTGTGTGCGTTTTGTGAATACCTGTGTTCGGAACACTGCTATCAGCTAAGGATTTTTAGCACTACTTGGTTTGTCTCAATCCTCTGTGTACTATCTTTAATCCTCTGCTACTTTGAAGGTGGCACTTTCATGAAAGAGATATTCACAAAGTGGATAACAAAAATTGCTTGTTTTCTTTGAAGCTCAAGTTCATCAATCAGAATGGTCACATGTCCTTGAGCCAGATACTGAACCCCTTGTT
>JABUIW010000141.1:86507-106804 GCA_013363375.1 Menidia beryllina | reverse complement strand
TGTATGTATGTATGTATGTATGTATGTATGTGTGTTTTAGAGAAGAGAAAGTACCCTTTAGTCTAATACTGGCTGAATGGGTGAATGTAGCTGGTGGTGTAGAAGACATTTGGATGATCAACTAGAAAAGAGAAGAGCTATTCCAGTGTACATTTTCTATTAGAAATGTGACTAGAGCTATGACAGATTTTTAGTGAGGTGTTATGATTTATATGACTATTTTAATCTCATTACAGTTTTGAAGATTTGGACCAAAAAAAGATCGACTTTATATATTTGACATATTAGATCATTGTACATTGTGGTCTTTGTACTTTGAATTCGTGATATAAATTGTTTAAACCCACTTAAGCGAGCATTCCCCTGCCTGCCATATAAGGGTAGAACTTAACCTCTGTCCTGAAGTTTTAAGATCAGACCCTGTAACAAGTTTGGTTTTAATCAAATCTCCATTATCTGCCCTGGAATCTGAAGGCATGATCTAGTCATTTTCAGATGTAACTTAAAACATTTTCAAATTTTGACGATCTGATTTCAATGATTTATTAAAAATCGTAAGCGTTACTTGTACAATAATGTCTCTCATGCTCCCACCTTTAACCCCATAATTCCGGGTCTCATCTTCCACCTCAGAACAGTGTTTGATTGTGTGTCTCCTCTGCTCGCAAAGCAGGCCTTCCTGGGTCTTGACACACACTTTCCACAATGTTCATCACGTCTGTCATTGCTGAGTAACCCAGAAGGAGGATTAAGTTTGGAGTTTAATGAGTGTAATCCTGTGTTAAACAGGGCCAAAGTGTGGGGGTAAGAATGTGGTTCGCTGCTGCTTGGTATGCAATAGCTCTTAAGTGCAGAGGCAAATGGTTTAGGGGCAAGGGAGGTGTCAGACTCACGTGTGACCCTGGTTTAAACCTTTGCATCTCGCCCATCTATTGATCAAAATTAGTTCTTGACTTAAAAACACGGGAATTTAATCATACCTGATGTCATTATTTAAGGAAAATCTTTTTGGTATCTGCAAACAGTCATCTCATGTAACAGTTGACTGGAGCTGAGCATCCTCTCGGAGGAACTTTGGCTAATTCCTGTGTACAGATCTGCTTCTGTTCTGTGAAGTTGGTGCGTTTCTTCACATGAATTGTTCACTTCTGGCACACCATTTCTACAGGATTAGAACAGGATTTAGAGTTGATTGTTCCGAAACATTAACTTTATACTTCTTTAACCCTTGTTTGGTAAAACCACACAAGTTGTCTAATTCCATGACCCACTTTTTGCTTATTTTTCTCCATCAGTCTCCAGGCTGGTCTGCATGATCTGTGGCAAACAGCAGTAAAGCTGCAGTGATGTTTTGGCTCTCTCTCAATATTCTGACAGAAAACCCATGAACATTAACATAAGGAATTATTAGAAGGGCCTTAGAGGCTTAAGGTTCCATTGAGTTGTTTGCTGGCTTTTACAGACCTTTCTGTTTGAGTCTATAAGGTCAGACATTCCTGAAGAGGGTCAAAATGGTCTTTGGTTTCCTACTTTTGAACACAAGTCCAAATTTTGTTTTAATGAGCATCAACAACTATTTTCTGATGTTTCTGATGCTTCCACTATGGATCGATGAATCAAAATGTACCCGCTTGTACTTGTTTGAAAAGACCATTTGAATAGCACGGTAGAAAATACTGTTGGCTGTGTGATTGCGACTGAAGACAAGCAACACACTGAGTTGATAAGAAAACTTAAGTGTCCGCGTCGTATTGTGTTAATGGTCGACCACACATTTTGTTTTGTTTTGTTTTTTCTTACGAAAATGACCAGGCAGAAACAACTATTTGTTGTTTTTTCTTCTTTCAATGTAATCTCTGCTTGTCCTGACTTTAAACAGGTGGCACCGTGTGGCCATCAGCGTGGAAAAGACGATGGTCACTTTCATTGTCGACTGTAAGAAGAAGATCACCAAGCCTCTCCTCAGAGGTGACTTTGCGTCCATCAGCACCAGTGGCATCACTGTGTTCGGCACCAGGCTTCTGGATGAAGAGGTTTTCCAGGTAAAGTTTAATGTTTGTAAATGTTTAACTGTTGCAGATTGTAAATGTTAGTAATGAGTTATTTGCTCTTCAGGTGGTAAAGAGTCGTGGATTTTTTTGGGTAATTTCTTTCATTTTCACCATTCGGCCCTTAGCATAACTTAACTTGATTTCTTTCCTATTTTGAATTAGGATTAGTTGTTTTTCTATGAGTACATGTATGTTTTGGGTTTTAAACATATGTTGAGTTTCCACTGAGGCTCATCTTTTTTGGAGAAATGGGATGTACACAAATGGATTCAACTCTCTGGAGTGAGGGTTTGTTAGAGTTTGGTCATAAGTGTTGTGTCCTATATTGGCTCTGTTTTTAAGACAAAGTTCATGTGAAGCTTAATGCAGGGAGCAAATCAGGCAGATGTAAACAGTGATTGAATGAATTGATAAATTGCTTTTCTATTCTTGGTTGTCATGGTGGGAAGTAAAAATCCCCTAAGAGGCTGTGTTACAGCTCTTTTGCAAATGGAATGTAATTGTTCTGATAGAATGTTTTAGGCAGTAGTGCTTCTATTATGGTTTTGAATCCTTATGTTTTACCAACTGAAGCATGGCTACAGCGTGCATTTCCTTATTATATTTTTTGTGATCGCTGACGTTCACATTATTTCTGCAAAAAGACCTTGATCACGCTGAGGTAAAATGACACACCGATGTTGTTTTTAGAGAAATATTGCAGTTATATAAAGAGATTAGTGCTATTCTCAAAGGTTGGATTGACATATAAAAGGAATAACAATTAAATAGCTACTTTGCTGTTCACATGACCAATGTTCGCACTGATATTCATTCTGATAAATACAATTTTATCTTTGACAATAACTGAATAGTCTCGCTGTATTTTTTTAACAAAGTTATTAAACCAGTTGATACTACAATTACTACAAAAGCATATTGTTATTGTGGTATATCCTTTTATTTAAGTTTAACATACACATTTGCTCTCACTTTTCTTTTTAGTTGTGATTCTTTTAGGACAGTGTGTCTAGTAAGGGTTAAGCTAGTGGAAAGGCTGAAAATAGGGGCCCTAAGTCAGCTAACAGGGTCTTCCTCTGTCTTTGTAGTTTCTGGAACAGGTTTGTTTTCTCTCTCTGCATCCTGGGACATACAGGTCAGGATCAACCTTGGCGCAGTGCATTCAAACCAAGGGTTATAATGTAAATTGATGTCACACATTATTTAAATCTCCTAATCGTATTAAGAATAAGTAATCCTGATTAAAGTTTTGCGTTCAGGCTTTAATAATTAATGTTTTACTTCATTCAAACTATGATTTTTGTTTTCACACTCTGACCTGCATTTTCATAAATGTCTATTCATGCCATACCTGCTCCAGGGTTGGAGGCAACCACCAAAAAGGGATTCAGCTGAGATGAATGGAAGCCTTTCATTTCTCCATCAGTCCTTCCTTATTTCCTCATAAGCTCCCCTCCCTTCATGCTGTCCCCTGCTCACCTCCTCCCACTGGTTTTTTCTCCCCATCTTTTGGCCTCCCCACTGTGCCAAACTTATAAGTGTGTCTATTCATGACTTGCAGGAATTAACTTTCTTAATCCAGCATACACACATAGACATACATGTAACTACTCCCTGTCCTTAATGGTAGAAACAGAGGTACTCAACACTATATTTCCCTTACCACCAGTGGGGAAGGCAGTGCTCATGTGAAAGTCTTTGTTTTATGGTTTTAATTTGCTCATTGCTGAAACTAGATGAATAATTACTTAAAATAATTAATGAGTGTTTCAGCAATAGATAACAGCTGTTTTAGTTTAAACTTTTTTTTGTATACCTATTCTATGAATAACATCCTCATAACTATTGAGCAGTGGTAGTGGCAGTAGAAAAGAGATATTTTTTGTCTGTTTCAGGTTCTAATCATGCCAGTTTCTTTTTTATTACGTTGTTTGTACTCTTCAGACCCACTGGAAGTAACTTCCAGTCAATAGTGGAAGTTAGATGGACTCATTAATTATTCACAACCCTGTGCACGGCCTTTGTTATACTAAAGGTATATTACCCTGGGCAAATCTGATCAACAGACTAATGTTGAGTCCTCTGGGGTTTGTTTTAGCCAATGATGCCATGTACTTTCAGGACATATGAGGAATTTAATAGAGGGAACAAAAATTACGCAAAATTCAAACAAAGTATCTCTGTGTACTGATTTTTCAAAGCATGCACTTTCACTTGCCATGCTGTAGCCTATAGCATGACCCCTTGATTTTTTTCAGGCCCCATAGTGCCTTGTGGACATGAGGAGAGCAATGTGGATTTTGCATTTGGAAAAAAGATAGTGTGTGGCACGGTTTGTTTTTTTCTGTCTCTGCTTGCTCTGCAGTACAGGGCTTTTTTTAACAGCAAAATGTATCTAACCAGCTGTAATTGATAATTGATATGAGGTCCATAAAGCCTCTGGTAACAGGTGATTAAAGAATAGGAATTTCAATCATTAATTTGGTATCACATTTAGCGGAGGTGAATCATACATATAATTACATGTTTTTTATGTGTTTTAAAACAGCTTGAGGAAGTAAAACAGTGCACATGACATCGAGAGAGAGCCTGATTGATTTCTATGGGGATTCTTAAGTGTCAGCTGTAGACCTTGACCCTGCCTCTGTCTTTACTTGTTGACCTTTGACACTGGTGTCATTAAGCCTTTGCACTGCACTGTCTCTGTTGTATCCAGGAGGGGCATATTCTGAAGCTTTGCTCCAAGTTGCCAGGGAGTTTATATATATTTTTTTCTCCTCAGCGATTCACAATGGAAGATGGTGGTGTAACTCACCCCAGGTGTCTCCCAGCACAAAACAGCTTTTACTAAACCAGCTGCTCCCTCAAAATACCTGTCTGTCTATAGGCTCCTCTTTGTGTTTTTTTCTTCAGTCAACATTGTTTTCTCACTTATTTGTGTTGGCTCTGTAAACTGGGCCTTGTCAGGCGTTGCAGTTGTACTTCCTCTCGGAAAGACAAGTTAATAACTCATTTAGGGAAAACATCTGTGTGTTATATACACCAGAATTATTGGATCTTACCTCGACAAGCATAATGGCCTTTGGTTGGTTCACAGAAGTGCCTGTGTATTTTAACACTGTCTGTAAAAATGTATTTCAGACATCAGATTTGACTTTTGAGCATCAGAAAAACCTAACAAATTTGTCTTGTTTTTTCTCATCTCATTTTCACAGACCAATATTAAGAGAATGTGTTTATCATAATTTCTTAATTGTGCTGATCTCAAGGGTTTAAATTTTGTTTCTCCGAAGCATATTTGAGTTCAGATGGGTGACTCTAAAACAGGGACTAATTAGAGCTGACTCCAGGCAGAGTTCAAGCATTCACTGTTGGTCTTAGGGTGACACATGAGGTAATACATGTCAACCTGACTCAGTGCAGGGCTTGATCTCTCTTTTTCTGTTTAGCCCCCGAACAGACACGTACTTTTCTCTGCAGACATAGTAGACAGATGTCCCATAAACACCATCCAGGTCTGTTCTGCCTTTTGCTGGAACAATATGGCTAAACTGGTGAAAGGATTGCGCAGGAGTAAGTTTGTATTGTACAGCCATGTGAAAAACAAAGTACATCCTTTTACAATTCACAAGGTTTTAGATGTCAGAACATAACACAAAATGCAAAATGCATAAGCAGTGCCTTAAAAGTCAAGTACACCCCACGATTAAGTCATGGAAATTAAGTAGGCTTTACCATTTTCATTCTGCTTCATAACTGCATGACATACAACTTTATTATGAGTAAGGTTAAAAATAAATCCTCCATCTGCTTCTGTTTCCATAGCATACGTTCATTTGTTATTATCCTTTTTTGACAAAAAACATTCAGTTAAGATGTTTCATTAGCATATTCACAATTTGTATAACATCATACAGAGCTTTCGGAGTGTTCAGACTATCTTGAGTATATTGGGGTGAGCAAAGATGTTGTGACTTAAATAATGTTCATGTGGGGCATAATAGCTAAGGTCTGTCATTTGGACATTTACACAAAGAGAAAGTTTTTTTCACCCACACACATTCAGGAACAACTCTGAGCCATGAAACATAAACACACATACTTATTAGTTACAAGTGGTGGCTTGCTTAAATTTCTCTTGTGTTTCATGCCAGTTATCTGTTCCGCCCACCAATGTATACTCTCCCATGTTCTCTTTGGATCAGGACTTTACCTGTGGGCTCAGGCATGTCTCTGTGCTCGTCTGCCCAACATCCCTCAACCAAAGACATGCCCCTCAGTCCGCCTTCTTTGAACCATTATCAGCTGTCTCAGCCATGCATATAAAGACTCAAATATCAGTCTGCACGAACCAAAGAAACAGCCGCATGCTTTCACCCCCTTGTTTGCAGTCCAGCTGTGAGCTGTGTGCTTTGGGCTGAAGGATCAATGACTAAATAACACAGTTCTGGAATGGTGTCAAGAGTTGCGGTGTTTCAGTTCCAAAAACAAAGAAAACTTTGTTTGTATGACGTTTCCGTCCTCTGACTGTTAGTTTTTGACCTTGTCTGTTATTGGATTGGTTAAACCCTGTAATTCGCTGGCAACCCGTCCTGTGTGTACCAATAACAAGCCCTCCTCTTAACCTAGAGTTGAAATGGGCTGGCATAGAAAATGTGTGGACGTAGTGAGTAGTTTAAAGTATTTTGCATTTGACTATGAATGACACTGCAGCAGCTAACATTGATAAGTAAATCTCACATGAAATTTCCAAGAAAATACAGCTGACATGCTTTACAATCCAAACATCTGCTGGCTTTCACTATTGAGGTTACCTCTGTGCTCTATCACCCACAACCATTTCAGTTATTGGTCTTTATGATGTATGTTTCCTGAGATTAAAACCAGGAAAAAGGAAAACAGTAATTTCCAAAGCATGTTTAATAATATGCCTGGCTGCCTGCCAGACAACAAAGTGTGGGATCTAAGAGACTGCATCTGTAATTCGCAAGTCTCATTTATGCTTACCCTAATTCTGATTCTGATTCTGTGAGTGAGTGAACAAGATCAGGCATCCCCATCCTGTGTCTTGTTGGCTGATGATAATCCCATTTCACCAACTTTAAGTAGCCTAGAGGACTGTTTGTAGAAGTACTTTTGAGTACAGATAGTTTCTGATTTCCTTATGTTAATTCACTTTTAAGCCAGTATATGTAGAAAATTCAATGTGAGTGGTATTTCTGTACACGCTCAAAAAAAGAGAATCCATTTGTGTCTTTAGGGCTCCAAAGGTCAATGGGCCATGGTTGTGCCTCTGGTGTCAATTTTTTACCTTTTTGCAAAATGAAAAGGTCCCGTTTTCTGCATCCAAAATCAAGCTCCTCAAGTCAATTGAGAACTTAACATATGTAAACATTTCAGGCCCCCAAAAAATACAAAAATGTGCGTCAGGGTCCAGTTAGTAACTCTGTGAGGTATGTGATGGTTGTATATGACTATGAGCTCGCCATATTACTGTGTTTCTGTCTTCTGCAGGGAGACATCCAGCAGCTCCTGATTGTGGCTGATCCCAAAGCAGCGTACGACTACTGTGACCATTACAGCCCCGATTGTGACACACCCCACAGGGATTCTCTGCAGGCCCAGGAGCCAGAGGAGGTCAGCCTGCCTGGGAGGGTGGGGGAAGTTCCACTAAGCAGCAATGGACCCACCTGATCGACTTTTACTTTCATATGAAATAGATTTTTGTGAAAAAATGAGTTCAGAGCTTCATATTTACCTGTGCATTACACACTACTTCCATTTATTTGACTCAGAGATACATTGGTCAGGTATTCTCTCATTGCTCTTTCATTTGTATCTGTAGTGGTGTCTGTTAATTTTATAATTTTATATACATGTTCTCTTAAAATCAACACGGAAGTGGTGCACATTGAGCCACATCCCAATCACAATGAGCATTCAGGTGTTTTTCATCAGCTGTCATGTATGAAAATACCTGCATAAATGTGGTTGATTGGTGCAGTGATGGCAGATATGTGCAAACCACCTGTGAAAACTGTACTCTAACTCCAAAGTTGCATCGCAAGCAGCTGATAGCGTTGCCTATGCTCTTCTTCATATATTTTTACGTTCAATAACGATGCAGTAGATAAAAGCTTATTAACCAGCCTATTTTTATTTATACAAGGCAATCCATTGAAACCAGTCCTATGAATAATCAATTTGCTTTTGAGTCAGCTTTAACAATTTAGACTCCTACAAATTTTCTAGAGAATGTCTGTAACTTGATTTATTGATTTGTTATACGTAACTTGATCACTAAACAGATTTTATCTTTGGATTTGCTTGATAAATAAGCTCTCTGCGGTCCTTATTGTTCAGAAGAGTGTGTTCCCCGAAACAGAGCCTCTGTGCTACAACCAAACTTAGAGCATGTAATTTGCATGCTTTCAGTGAGAAAGTTTCATGACGAAAGCCTTTGCATCCAGCTGGTTAGTTGGTGTTAGACTTGCCTGCGTTGTTTTCCATTTCATGAGCTTTTTAAATGCCTCACCTGCTTATGTATTCATAGTTTAGGAGCCACAAAGCAGAAGTCAGTGTTTCTTTTCATTTATTTTGCCACAGTAAGACTTTTTTCCAAAGAATCAACCCTTTTTATCTGGATATTTCAAGTTTCCGATGACCGTTACTACCGCCATTTGTACATAAAAACTGTAAAATTACTCGATTATACCTTTTGCCATATACCTATGGCATGACACGGTGTGAGTTTTATTATTTAAAATGGTGCATCCAGGTGAAGTTACAGTTGTAAAACTTTTTTAAATATTTTGTCGCCCTGATTCATGCATCAATGTTATATCACAAGAAATACGGATGGATGCTTTTTTTAGACTAACCTTTTATTTCTTGCTTCTAGCATTGCAACAAGAAATGACAGACAATTATTTTGACTAAAGTCAAGCATCCTGAAGATGATGTGCACTGTATTCATCATCTTCTTGCTGATATTACACTCTGCGTTCTCAATGCTTCTGCAAACACTAAAGCCTTCTACTGTTTATCCTCTGCTTCTATCTCTCTCTCTCTATCTCAACTTCTCCAGTACACTACTGATTTATATTACTCTCAGTACTATGATTACTCAGAGGGAGCAACTGACATCATTCCAACCGATGATTATTCTGAACCACAGGTAAATGAAGATGTGATGTATCTTTTGCCACCCTTCCCTCTTTCAGTTTTGTGTTGTCTCAGTGTCGTGTTTTTATGCGATCAGAGTTAATCAGTATCAAAATCTTGGATTTTTTTTCTTTTGAAAGGTAGCTCACTTAACACGAGTGTTAAGTGAAAGCCAAAAGTTTTACCTGCAGCGTGCATGTAAACACGCACGCATCGTCAAGTCCAGTTTTTATGTTTTCTTCTTTCTCCTCTAATGTTTCCCGCTTCAATCGTGTTTCTGTGTGTTTGTTTGAAAGTGCCAAACATATATATGTTCATAAGACCTTCAAATGTATCACACAACCCAATCCCGACTGTTGTACAGAGCACTATCTGCTCAACTGGGATCAGTCTTTCTGTTGCAGCCTTTATAATCATAATCGTCAAATGTCATCTGAAAGTTGTGCGTCAGTTACGGCGTGTGCTTTGAAGTCACTGTTTGTCTTGGTGTTCTTTGTCGCCATCACCTTTTTCCAGAGAGAGAAACATAGCATCACCATGACCAAGAGGAGGACCAGAAAGTCCCTTAGTAAAACTAAGGCCAAGCCCTTAAAATTCTTGGCTGCCAAAAAATCACCCACGAAAACGTATCTGTCTAAGAAGAAGCGACAGATGCATTGGTACCAGGCCACAGCGCCGGCACGTCCCAGGGACAATTTTAGGGTAAACATTCATCCAGAAAAAAAAAGAATAAAGTCAAATCCCATCAAGATCTTCCTGCCCTAAATTTTGAAGGGAAAATCTGTGATGGCAGACTTAGAGCCCCACCCACCCCCAACTCTGCCCTAACCTCTTCTGTGTAGAAAGTAGCAGAGTGTGTAGCCAGCTTGAGATGAAGTACCCTAGTTACCCTAGTAAATAACCTCCTGTCAGAGCCTTTGTGTTAACCCTGATTCTTCTTTCCTTTTTCACCATGACTCAGCTAAGCAATTTAGAGGGAAATTACAATACAGAAAATGACTACGGAACTGTAGATGGTACTCAGACTCAGTCTCCCTTTGCCACGTTTGGACCCAATGAGGTAATTATCTATGTAATTCTTTTCTACTCATATAAGCCACAGTATGGTGGTTTGGGATTTGTGAGTCAGGAATAATCTATCCAAGGAATCACCTGGTATGAGCTTACAAAGACAAAACCATTTGAGTGCATTGGTGTGTCTTTTGACCCGCTTTAAGTTTGATAGATATGGCAGAGTTGATGGACATGGGGAAAACTTTGGAAATGATCAGGGTGGCCTTTTGTGCTTAAAAAATGATGCAGCACAAAGGTAATTTGTACCTATAGACTTCCACAGCTACCTCGCATTGGTTCTGCGATAAGCTATCGTTACATTTAAAGGCATGAATGTCAGATTTTGTTGATCGAAGACTTTCTTTATCTTTAAAATATTGGAACATGCAATTTGGAAAAATCACCGTAGCCCTGCTTTTTAAAATTATGTTTTTGCTATGTGCTGCGAAATCACTCCATCCTTCTCCTCAATGTCAAAGCTCATGAAGAAATGGGAGTTGGCTTGTCATCTAACAGGATTTTGATTGAGCAGATAATCTACAAAATCGCACATGCCCCATTGTCCATCACACTAATGCTTAGTATTGAGCACTAGTTCTGCTGATAATCTTAAAAAGACCTATGATCGGCAAGGCTGAAATATCCTCACAGCCCTCCGTGATCATGCTTTATCTACCGCACTTAATAACAAATTAAATGTGATTACACAAGCTGTATTTGAAAACTATTTTTTGCAGCGTGGACTTCTGCCAATAACAATTGTGTAATTACATCCAGTTTGTTGTGCTCTGAAGGTAATGCACCAATCCATATGGAATTTAGAGAAAGTGATTGTAATTGTAGTACCGGTGCCAGGAATATACAGCAGGCAAATTCAAAACATATTCATTAGATACATTTTCTGACCTTAAATTTCTGGTGTTATTTATCTGGCGGTACACGTACTACAATGTCAATATTAATTTGATAAGCCTCTGTTTTCTCACTGTATCAGTGACATATGGCTGCATGCTGAGAAAGAAATGAAGGCTTTGGTAATTTCATGTCTATACTGACATGCACAACATCCAAACCGTTGACTCTTTTTTATGCTTTCATTTAGCAATGACGGTAATACTTTGACAATTTCATTTAGTCTTACTGAAGTTTAGTGCATGATGCTTTAATCGTGAACCAATGTTCCCAAAATATAAATTCAGGACTTTTTTCCTGCTTTCCTTTTTGATAAGTTTAAGTAAGTAATGAATAAAGTGAAAAAAAAATTTGTAAAGGTGTTACCGTTTTGCTAAACATGCTGAATAGATTTAAAGTTAGCTTTTATAACATCTTTCAATGAATTATTTGCCATAGCTGCTTAAACTAACATCCCTGTTTCCTTGGTTGCTCATCATCGCCTCCTACCTCTTCCATTGGGGAACATCTGGAGGCTGTGGAGGAGGATTATGTCAGTGAAGTCCTCACTGATACTACTCCCATTGCTCCAGAACCCTCCACTGTTCCTGAAACAGTGGATAACTTGGAGACTGGCGCAGAAGCGTATGACTTTAAGGAGTATGACCTGAAGGAGTTTGGCAGGTTGTATGATTATGGTACATATGATGAGTATGGAATTGCCCCATCCAAAACCCCAGCAGCCTACGATGATGCGGTTGGGCCTGGGGTTGCTGCTGAAACCGACGTTTCTGAGAGTACTGTAAGTATCACACCCTGACTTGTTGACGGAAGGGGGTGTGCATGAACAGAATGGGTCAGGGCCTCACTCTGTCTCTCAGTGCATGTCCTTGTAGCAGCTTGGCATGGGAAATGTGTCATTGACAGCTTGATTTATTGATATTTATTTACTGAATTTCATTGGTGTGATACTGAAGACTCATCGACAGAGAGCTACAACAGAGGACAGTGCATGCTCCGTGTTTTATTGTTTACTTTCATATCTTCATATGTTCAGTCTCTTTTAATTCATTCACATACATTCTATCCATAGGTGTTGGTCCAACATACCCCCCCCCCACTCCTTTCCAACTCCCCTCTCAGCAGTTTTGAAAAAGGATCTTTCCCTCTCCTACGCTGCTAACAAGTAGCTTGTCTGTTACATTTACCTTCCTTTGTTGACTCCATTATTCAATAAATCATAGAGTGCTGTCTTCACAGTGTGTACACACACATTGGCAGGCACAACCACATACAGGAAGACACTTGTAATGTTGTCAGAGATTGAATCATTTCTCTGTCTGCCCTGTATCTGTCCTGTGCTGAGTGTAAAAGATAAGATAAGATAAGATAAGATAAGATAAGATAAGATAAGATAAGATAAGATAAGATAAGATAAGATAGATTACACAAAAAAGCCCTCCTAATGCATCACATGGAACCCCTTCTACACACAACCAAAGTATTTTACCACTGATGTAACCTTTGCAGTCACTGTTTAGAGCGTAACCCAAAGAACAGAAGCAAACATTTTACTTGCCACCATGTTTATGATATAATGACACTATTGTTCCATTTCAAGCAAGTAGATTAGAGGTTCGTTCTTGCTCCGTAGGACTAACATTTTACCCTGTTCAATAATGTGTTCCGTCCTTAAGCCCCTGCCTGTCTGTGGGATAGAGTAGTAGTTATAGTATGTGGTACTCTGATACTGTAATAAATTCAAGCATTCTTATAAATAGGTTTTACTCTCTCCTCAGTCATGATTTGGAGTATAACAGCTGTGAATGCCACCTTCTTTCTCGCTTCTTAACTTCAGGTTCAGGGTGGTGAAGCAGCCTTTGGCCAGAAAGGTGAAAAGGGCGAACCGGCTGTGATTGAACCTGTAAGAGACAAAAATATCTGTCAGTTATTAAAGATATTAAGTGTAGTACAGTTCTTTTCTTTGCTTGAGTTGTTGTTAAATGAAACTATGTGAACACCGAGACGAGTTCTAAGCAACCACTTGACACGTAGCCCATTTGTGTAAAATTTTTGTAGAATTTGCAGCCTCAGACTCGGCTTGTTTACACTGATGCCACTGCATGGAAAAGAGTTTGGGATATGAAATAATGCTTTTCTGTTTCCAAAGGGCATGCTGATTGAAGGACCCCCAGGACCACCCGGCCCAGCCGTGAGTATACGTTAGAGAAAAAAAGTCCTATTATCTTCAGAATTGAATAACCAGACATTTAGAAAGTTGCTGACTTGCTGAGTTTTTCATTTCTAGGGTCTTCCAGGACCTTCGGGCCTACAGGGACCCCCAGGTACTGCTGGAGATCCTGGTGACAGAGTAAGTTGACAAACTTTGTCCCAAAACTATATGTAAACATTTAGTCATTTTATGACAGTAATTGAATAGAATAGAGGATGTACCTTCTTGTCTTTGTGGGATTTATACTCCTGAACAGACATAGAGGAAGACTAGTGAAAGAATCTTGTCTGAAGTTGATTTATAACAGAATAACAGATAGTAATGAAAGAAAGAACAACATTGGACCTGTGGTCCACTAACCGATAAGAAAGCTTCACATTTTTACCTTTTAAGGACGGGAGTATGAACGAAATTCATTCAATGATATTTAATTTATCTAACAATCAAGTTGATAATAATCAGTTTAAGTTTTTGTCAGTTAAGTTCATGCTAATTCTAGTTATGTTTTGATAAGAAATATTGTCAGTGACTTTGAAAAAGCTAAAGAGATTTTGTATGTCCGATGTAAAATGCCATGCAAAATATGCTGCATGTTGGGACCCCTTTTTTTCATGTGGTTTTTCAAAACATATCGTGCTGGAGACAAGTATTGCTATTTTAACATTACAGCTAATATGAACCAGGGTTTTAAAAACTTTTGTGCTCTGCAACTATTACACATCTCTGTGGATTATTAGAATTGATGCTGACAAACATTCATTATTCATTATTATGCCAGGATTTTGTTTGTGTCTCTGTTACCAATAAGAGCAAAATCAGATTATGTATGTGTTTTTTTTCTATTTCATTGTGAACTGATCAGTTTGCAGATGGGCCTGCAGTTCTAAAGTGTTTGATAAGTCATTATCACAAATATACTGAGTCAGAAATTGGTTAAAGGTAACTGAGAGGGAAACATTCTACTTCTACACAGTGCTTACGTGGGGGATTAAAAAGCCACAGAAGAAATTATTTGTTGATTAGTAGATTTTTTAAAATAATTTTGATTATTTAAATTTAGGTATCATAATACTTACATAGCAAAAAGAAAAAATGCTCTCAATATCCTCATTGTTTTTGTATTAATTGTAAACCTTGGTGGTGTCTCTTAATTTTAGGGTCCTCCCGGTCGCGCTGGTCTGCCTGGTGCTGATGGGTTACCAGGACCTCCGGGTACCATGCTTATGTTGCCAGTAAGATGACATATAGTTTAAAAATGACATTCCCCACCTTCTGGGGGAGGGGGGGTATCTTACATTATTCCTATAATAATGTAAGGCTATAGAGATGATAAACCAAATGAGTCAAACCTGTGTCACACAGTTCCGTTTTGGTGGGGATGGTGAGAAGGGTCCCGTGGTGTCGGCCCAGGAAGCTCAAGCACAGGCCATCCTTTCCCAGGCCAGAGTAAGTTGACATGACACTTTAAGTCTACAAACATACTCATCCACTTCACTTTTTTTTCTACTCATCTATTGGAGAAAAGAAAGGGGAAGGTTTTGTTAGGCTTTGTTAGGTTTTGTTGGCTTTGCAATGCCAAAAGGGAAACATGCAGAGTAAGCCGAAGAGCATCATCACTTTGAACAGATGAACAGAAACAAGACACCACTAAAAATTGTTTAGTGGCTTTATTGGTGGGTGGGCAGTGCCAACAGGTGAAGAAGGGACATTTCTATAATGTTGTGCTGTTTGTGTCCCCCCCAAGAAAAATAAAATGTGATTATTGATTTGTAATTTATGTGACAACAAAAATGAATGGGGCTAACATAAGAACTAAAATTGACAGAATGCACCATGTACAGAGATAACCATATACAGAGATAACTATTCAGTTAGTTTTATGGGTATGATTATTTTTAGGAAATATCAGCAGAAGTAAGAATGTGTGCATTGTATGTGGAGTTTTAGAATATATGTTAAATATTCTTACAAAGACTGACGCTGTCCATGTTGAATATCTCAAGTATTCCTCACTCCTATAGGATGACAAATTATTTTTAAAAAAGTTTTAAAAGTTTTTATCTTCAAATGCTCATTAGAGAGATATACCATTTAAAAAGAAAGAAAGAACAGAGAACAGAAACATGCTGCTACTAATAAAGTGAAACAATGGATTAATGGCACTGTGTTTCATTCTTGACAGTTATTTGCTGCATATACTACATGGTCATAGATGCTTTTTTGAATATTAGACTAATATTTTTCTTTAGTGGAGTCTGATCTTCTATGCATTTCTGCCTCTCAGCTGGCTATGAGGGGACCCCCTGGGCCGATGGGTTTGACTGGCAGATCCGGGCCAGTGGTGAGTCCATATAGTTTGTGTAGTTATATATACAGTAGAAATGTATAGTTTATGTTCTACTGCTTTCATTATTCATACTCCTTTAAAATCAAAATCAAATCAAGCATTAAAAGAACTGATTGCAAGCTTGAAAATGTCATCAGTGGACACACTACCTGCTTGTTGGTTGTTTTTCCCCAGCCAAGCCCCCCTCTTTTTTTTCCCATGTTGATATATGATCCAGTATTTATCTCCAGACCCTGCAAAATACAAAGAAAAGTACACTCTGTCAAATTTAATCTTCATCGACCAAGTGCATGTCCTATACATTATGCTGAGATAATGGCAACAGTGGAGCAAATAAGAGATTTTTTGTAGATTAGTAACATGAATTATTCCCAGTGTATATCAGGAGCCAATATTTTTTTACACAAATGAATGCCCATATTTTTGCTAACTAAACAAAATCATGGATGGATGAAACCTCAGAAGCATCCGCCACACATAGCTCTTTATCACCATCTGCTGTTTACTTTGTGTATTTTTTTCCCATGCAAACTGTGAGTTTAAAATTTTAAATAATGTATCTGCCGAAATTGAGGAATGTTCTGTGTGTTTTCTGTCCTTAGGGTCCACCTGGTGCTACTGGACTGAAAGGTGAAAGTGGTGATCATGGTCCTCAGGTGAATGAGAACAGATCCGAAGGAGTGCCTCTGACAGCCTTATAATAGCCTATAAGTCTTGCTCTAAATGGCTCTAAATGGTCTTCCTATGTCTTACAGGGTCCTCGTGGCATCCAAGGGCCTCCAGGACAGCCTGGCAAAGCTGGAAAAAGGGTGCGTGAACTCACTCACCCCTAGCACTCACGCAGCACTTTAAAATTGTGTTTGTTGTTGGTTTTTTTGTTTGCACTTGTGGACACTCCTTACACACAGAGAGGATTGTATTCACTCCAACAAGCAATTGCTTGATATGTGCTTAAAGGCCTGTGCTGCCTCCAATCCTCGGATCAATGGCTGGGCTGATAATCTGTCTGAAAATGCCAAAAAAGGAAGCCAGGGTGTGGTCTAACAAGGCCAAACATGTTGACCTAATTGGATCCAACTGAACATAAACCAACCATGGGCAAATTAGTAATGCCAGGATAATGAAATGTCCAGCTCTGAGCCAATTTTAGGGAATGATAGATTGTAAACTAGAACATCTACTGAAAAAAAAACAGTAAAGAAGCGGAGGAAGATTTAATGTGTCCCATCAAATCTGAGCAGCATTATAAAATGTATGTTATGTTTTATTAAGTGATTTGATTCCCCTGGTGTTATAACATGTTGCGTACAGGCTTTGTAGATCCCATTCACCATCCATCCATCCATCCATTCCTCCATCCATCCATTTTCTGAACCGCTTATTCCCAAATGGGGTTGCGGGGGGACTGGAGCCTATTCCACTATTCAATGGACGAGTGGCAGGGTACACCCTGGATGGTTCGCCAGTCCGTCACAGGAACAAACAAAGACAAACAACCACGCACATTCACTCCTAAGGGCAATTTGGAATGTCTAATCAACCTAACATGCAGATTTTTGGACGGTGGGAGGAAGCCGGAGTGAGAACCCACGCAGACACAGGGAGAACATGCAAACTTCACACAGAAAGGTTCCGGTTCTACCGGGGACTCAAACCCAGAACCCTCTTGCTGTGAGGCAATGGTGCTAACCACCACACCACCGTGCTGCCCCCCAAGTTACCTTAAATATTGTTCTGTAGTAATAAAATGGATGCAATACAAATTAATGGTGCTACTCAGAACAACACCAAACCATCTAAAAAACAGGAAAATATACCAGTGTGTGTTTGTATCTTATTGTGTTAGTATATGCTGAATCTTTCAATGCTTAAAGGGTCGTGCTGGTGCAGATGGTGCCCGTGGGATGCCGGGAGAGTCAGGCAGCAAGGTACAAAGTCACTGACTATGATTGATTAACACAACTTAGAATACTGTGTATCGTCCATAATTAACACATGCAAAAATGTTGCTGTCTGATTGCATCTGCACGGTGTTCCTTTATAGGGTGATCGAGGCTTTGATGGACTTCCTGGGCTGCCTGGTGAAAAGGGACACAGGGTAAGACAAAAGTTTTCTCTTTGCAAAGGTCATGTATAATAGAAATTGACTTTTTAAATGTTTTCCTGTTGTGATGATAAGAACTTCGATTCTATCAAACTCAAAGCAGATTTTCAAGGACCCTGCATCAATTTGAATTCTGTGTACCTCAAAGGTGACTCCTTCAGACAGTTTTGGGGCTTACAAGATGAGCCCAGTTTGTAATGTGTTCCATGTGTAATAAGTATTAAAACTGGCATCAACCCAAAATCCCATAGGTTCTTAGGATTTTGTCCTATGAGATTTTCGAGTACGGAAGAGCATTGCTTTCAAAAAATATTTCCATCCAGATTTGAGCAGATAGTTACTGTAGTTTCCATACCCGGTTTTGAGTGATCACAATGCGAAAGTGCAGTGAAATCGCCCTTTATGCCACTATCGAATCGAAAGCTGTAAATCGAAAGCCACCTTCTGTCTCGTAAGAAGAGGTTAATTCATGTCTATGAGTAAATTAAAACTTTATTTATGACGTTAATTTATTTACGATTGTGGCTTTGTTTATTTTTTTCCTGTGACTTCGTTACCGTGGCAACAGAAAAGCTGACGTGGCTGACGTGCGTGCTTGAGTTGTTGTTATTGTTGTTATGCTAGCATGTAATTCCGTAAAAGATCTCATAAGTATTAGATCTTTTCTCGTGATAACGAGATAAGTTGTCTAAAAAAAAGTATTTATTTTTTGTGAATGCAATGCGCTTCCGTAGTTGTGGCATGTTTTTGGATATTAGAAAATTCATATTTTCTTGTAATCACTAGTAAAGTCTTTATCTTAAATTTTCCACATAAAATTATTCAGAAATCTACTTAAATGTGACTAACTGCTGGGACTTGAGGGAACTTAGTTTATTGGGCTACATTTGTCCAGTTTTTTTTAAAAAGGACGTTTATTGAAAAGAAAATAATCTTTATGTATTCCAATGTAGAAGCCAAGAAAAGCTTGAACAAAAGTCTGTTCAAGTCAAATGTGTAAATGTGTGAACTTGAATAAGTCTAAATAAAACTCTGCAGCAAGCTATTTCATTTCATCTTCCACATTCCTCTTTCTCAGGGAGAGCCAGGCCCCATGGGACCAATAGGTTCCCCAGGAGAGGACGGGCAGAGAGTGAGTGCTTCTCATTTCATCTTACCACTCTTAAAACCTTCAATAAAACTGCCCTTAACAGGAACCCATCAGTGACACCAGTTATGTCCCACCATCAGCAGCTGGGAGGACACAATGACCTGAGGAGGAGGACAATTTATGTTGAACCTTTCCTCCCAGTTAAATAAACCACCCTAACCTCCCCCAGCCCAACCACCCTAAACTATAAGTCAACTGCTGGCATGAGATTACATTTTGTCTAATGAATGCTTTTAAGAAGCGGTGAGGGTTGAAATCTTTATTTCTGTTCTTTGCATTAAGAAAGAGAAGCCTAGTGCACTATTCACAAATCTGATCCTCTGATAAACGTTTGTCTGTCTCTATCTTTCTCAGGGTGAAGATGGAGAGATTGGGCCAAGAGGATTAGCCGGAGAGAGTGTAAACCTTAAATTTTGTTGATGTGGTTTTCTAATTTTAGCCAGCCTAAAAGAAATATCCATCAGGTTGAAGGATTTACTCTCAAAAAACTTGTTGTAAGTAAACTGAGCACAGAACAAATACAGTTTTATTTAAACTCTTTTTTCTCTTCCTTATCTGTGTTAGGGTCCCAGAGGTCTGCTTGGACCTCGTGGTCCCCCAGGACCCCCTGGATCCCCTGTGTGTAGCCTGACTTTTGCTTACCCTTTCTGTCATATCTCCAAAATTAGTCCTGTAACCTCACGAGTCTTGTCTGATCTGTCCTCCTCAGGGTGTTGCTGGAGTTGATGGACCTCCAGGTCCCAAAGGAAATATGGTACATACACAACATTTGGGCAATATACTGACTAAAATTAACTTAAAAAGATTTCAGCAAAGCAGTACTTTGTCCCCAACTTTGTCTCCCAACGTGTACTGTTTGCATGAGACAAGTATAGGTATTTTTGAGAAGCACAACTGTGAGGTTAAAACAAAGTATTAAGTGTTTAGTTTTGCCACTGACTATGTTTTGTTTTGTTTTGTCAATAGCCTCCATATCATTAAATATGATAGCAATATGTTTTGATCCTCAATTTCAAAGGGAAGCATCTTTGAAACATAGCCTGAGATTAGCTGTCGCGTTCAATGATTTAGGAAGCCCACAGTATTAGGCCATCCATTTACCAGTAAACAATCTGGGGTTTCGGTTGTATACGCATGATATACTGTATTCTTCAGTGTGTGAAAAAGAAAGGCTTTCCCTTCAACTTGAATATCTTAAATATATCGGCTTCAGTTAAGAGGTAATAATTAACTTTGGTATGTACTTGCTATTAAGGCCTGTGCGTCTAACTTAAAAACAGACTTTGCAGTTTCTGGATTTTTTT
>JABUIW010000141.1:42076-76064 GCA_013363375.1 Menidia beryllina | reverse complement strand
AGGGCCGCTGTCCTGCAGGTTGTAGAGATTTCCCTGCTGCTACACACCTGATTCACATCAACACAACATCAGCAGTCCTGTTCAGAGCTGAAGCACCTTTAGTAGAGATCAGTTTGATCTGAATCAGGTGTGCAGAAGCTGGGAAACCTCTAAAACCTGTAGGACAGCGGCCCTTGAGGCCTGAAGTTGCCCTCCCTGATCTAAATTATAAGACTGAGCAGCCCATGTGAATATGATTCACCTCACATTTAGGAAAAACTGTTTGATTTGATCACATCTGGCCGCAGTCCCCTGCTCTCTTCTTTGATCCTTCTGTACTTAGTATGCATTAGTGAAATTTGGCATGACAAGCCTCAGAGGGCAATAAATTCTACTAAAAGCTTGACAAATCATCGCCTCTATCATTAAAGCTTCCCTTTCCACCAATAGTCCACCACCGGTCTGTGCAGCGAACAAAGTACCGCCCATTGTCTTATCCCAGGTGTTTGAAGCCAAAGATCTGTTGAAAAATTGATCAGCCTCCGTTGAATATTGCATTACCAAAATTCTCTAAGAGTAGAGATCAATAAGCTATGAGACGCACGTCAGCCCATACTGACTCTATGAGAGAGTGTTTTTTAAGCTTTGTTTAGTTATGCGATGATAGGCTGCAAATCAAATTAGTTGAGTTTAAAACCCCATGTGAAAAACTGGTTATAGATCTGAATTAAGGGTTTCTGTGATCCGATTGAATGGGAAAAGTCAAAGTCAGAACAGAAAGTCACTGTAAACACAACACGACTCCTGGAGTTAAACACGTTCACTTCCAGTAATTCTCCATGTAATTACTCTTCCCTGTGTTTACTCATGTAATGCATGACGCCTGGATGTACTCGACCATTCATCAACCCAGAAAAAGGTCTCAAGTAGATTCTGAGATCAGTGCATACCAATGATTTTTTCTTTATCTTTATGCTTTTTTTGTTTAAGTCAATTTTGAGATGACTTTTTTGTCTTGTGGTGGGGTTATTAAGAATGTATTAAGAATACACTAGTCAATATAAATTAGATTGTTCATCTTAGATGTCCCGCTTTTTCAATGCTTGGGCCTTGAAGTTGAATGGAGCAGATTTAGGATAAATATATAAGTTGAGCCAAACAGAAGGATAGGGATGTTGTGTTCAAGTAATACTTAAGTTGTTTGAACTTTAACAAAAGTTTGTTGGTTTCTAATCAAATTTGAAACACATCTAAAAGTTCATGGGAAACCATAGGTAATGCAGTGCTTTTTTAAAAGTGCTGTTTTAAATGACTGTTGTTCTTTTATCTTTTTTGTCAGGGGTTCCAAGGAAAGACTGGTCCACCAGGTCCGGGAGGTGTTGTTGGGCCACAGGTAAGATAATTGTTATTTTTCTAAAGAATACAACACATCAGCTGATTGCATTCCCTTTGGACAAATGGTACTAAAAGTTTCTCCGTATGTAGATGCTAAAATTTTAAGTGTTTCAAATGAAGGGTATATTATATAAGCAGCTAAAAAAGAAAAAAATATATAGTTGCTCTGTCTTAATATGAGCAAGTTGCTTCAGAGATATTTTTAAAAATGTATTCAGCACACAACATCATAAGATTTTTGTAAAGAATACAACACATCAGCTGAATGCATTCCCTTTGGACAAATGGTACTAAAAGTATCTCAGTATGTAGATGCTAAAATCCTTTTTGTTTCAAATGAAGGGCATATTATATAAGCAGCTAAAAAAGAAAAAAATATATAGTTGTTCCGTCTTAATTTGAGAAAGTTGCTTCAGAGATTATAAAAAATAGGTTGAGGTTTTAGATGCTTGGCAGAAAGTTCAGGTAAGGATGAGACATGCTTTAAAGACAAATATGCAATTGATGCAATATTTGACATCAACTGCACAGAGACTAATATGATGTTGAGTAATGTAATGAATGGCTAAATATGTTTATTTAAATTGCACAGACAAAGAACGATGTGGGTATTTGCAAATTATTATTGAAATTATTAATAACAATAATTACATGTGTGATGACATCTAAGGGACCCACTGGAGAAACTGGTCCTGTTGGAGAGAGAGGACACCCTGGACCTCCTGGCCCACCCGGAGAACAAGGTCTTCCTGGTGCTGCTGGCAAGGAGGGAGCCAAGGTATGAGTTCAGCATGCTATGCTAGAGTGGACTGTGGGGAACAGTAGAAACATACCCAAAGAAATGGGCTCAGCAGCTTTTCTGCAATTCATTGGATTTTGACCCTATTCCCTATTGACTATCCAAAAACTGACTGCTCACATTGGCAAAAATGAATGTAATGGTTAGATTTTACAGTGTGTGCCCACTCAGTTCAGAGTTACTGTATGTTTCTTGAGGGCATACAAAGTTCAAAAGACTCATTGGATGATAAAATTACATCCTGGACAAGCAGAAATCTATAAGAACAAATTTACCCCAAAACACACCTCATCAATCGCCAGTCTCATTACTGCTTGTACCACACAAGGCTGTAGCAATTGACTGCTGTTTCTACAGATACAGTAGCTGAGATTTAGGAAGTGTCTGATTTCATTCTCCCCCTGACCTTCACTTCCTGGCATTCGAGTCTCCATTAGGGGAAGACAACACCTATTTTGCACAGTAGATGTATAGCCAGCTGCAAACCAGCCAGATCAGATTCTCATGGTCATTCAGTAACCCATACAAACCCCATCTACTTTTTCATCCCTGTTTTTCGAACCCCAATCCTACTTTCCTCCCACTCTATTTAAAGTTGTATTCAGTATGCCAAGAAGACTTTGTTGAGGTCTTGGCATTAGAGCCCAAATCCTCTTAATAACCCTCAGGCCCACTCTTTTGTGCTTGTCTGATTGCAGACAGTCAGTCAATCCAAAAGAAAACATTACAAAGCCAGAGATAACTTTTCCTAAAGTCAGATGTTGTTATTGAAATATAGCATACAAAAAAAACATGGGATAAGTCAGGGTGCCCTGCTATTTTAGGTCGTACTCCTTTCTTGCAGGCAGAACACAATGGAAGCTATTTAAAGCACGTTGAGAGTTGTAGGTGAGGTAAAAGAAAGCTTTACACTGTGTTTTTTACTCAAATTTGCCACATGCTTTCATATTTTAGCTGTTTACATGGAAATAGCGGTGCCCTGGTTTAGGCTTGTTTATTGACTGTGCAGTGATGGTGACGATGAGTCAATTGAGAAACCATGTCATATCAACTAATGTCTCATTTGGAGGTTTTTTAACCCTGAGTCAGGTCCTTTTCTATTCCTGGTGGTACATGCAAGTCTTTGTCCAAATTTTTGCCTTTAGGAAAATAGCAGTGAACAGATTTATTTAAGATTAATAGTACTTTAATGCCAAAACACGCCGTCTTGACAAGATCATAATCTCACGTGAGTATTACTAGTTCAGTTTTGAAGAGGAAGTTCACACCTAAATATACTCTAAGCCACTGTTAATTTATCACTTAACAAAACATAATGCCACAATAGAAGTTCTGTATGAAGATAACTCAATTCTATATCAAAATATAAAACATTTTATTTAAATAGTCAAATAAACTGTCTTTCAGGCTTTCAGAGACGCTTTGTACAAAAGATGATTTATTCAAATAGCTTTCAAGAGTCAAACAATTCTGTCTTGATGGCCAATACAGAATTGATGGCCATGAATCAGCCATTCAGGCTTATCTTGTAAACTGACATAGAACGTTAATAATCACATGTCACTATGTAATAATGGTGTCATTATTTGTATACTTAAGTCCTGCCAATATTTTGGTTTGCTAGTGTGCTCAGTCAGTATCTTGTTATGAGGTGTATCCTTTATACATCATAGTAAGATGTTGCATCAGCTTAATCTTAATTTAGGTGCAAAACTACACCACATCATAATCACTGCAACATTTTGACCACAATGCAGTGAATTTGTTTGATTGTGTTTGGATAAAGGGAGATCCTGGACCACAAGGATCGAGCGGTAAAGATGGTCCCCCAGGTCTTCGCGGTTTCCCTGGAGAGAGAGGTTTACCCGGGGCTACGGTAAGAATTGGATTCCACCTGCAGATATCGTCCATTGTTTCGCTTTACATGGGTGTGCGGGTGGAAAGCAATTGAAGATTGCTGCATAACAAATGAACCATCCTGGATTCATTAGAGACACCAGCCCTTAGAATCACTTGAAGAAATCAATCCGCTGCAGAGGAAATTCAAAGTGACATCTTTTAAATGAACAGGCATGCTTTTGAAATGCTCTCCCATCACTGACTCCACTGCCACAATGGATAATGGACTTGTATTATAGAATTTAGGATTCTTGTCAAGATTCATTTGTAAAGTCGTTCCCCAGGATAAGTAGGCAGCGAAGCAGTTTATTTGTTTTCTGTTTGCATTATTTACTAAGTAAATTATTAAGTGACCAATGTGAGCAATTAGACCGGAGTTGCCAGGAATGGATATAATGTAGGGAGACAAAGCGGTGTGCTTCCTCCATTGTCAAGGTCAATCAGACGCAGCAGCAAAACGGCATTTCTGATTGTTTTCTGCCATTGTAATTTAGCCCTGCACACAACCACAACCTGCAGAAACTCATTACCAATACTGCCCTGTGTTCTTCTGTGGCTCGCCAGAGAGCTTCTTACACTCACGCTGGACACAAAATGTGGGCACATATGTTGTAGGGAAAAAACTGATATTGATATAAGCTTGAATATGGGCAAAGATAAGATGATTGATAGCTGCTTTATGTGTAGAAAATTAATCCCACCACTTGGCATCACCACACTTAAGAGCAGATTTTGTGAATGAAGTGCCTTCATATATATTTTGTCTGTTATTATTGAACACACATTCCATATTTTTGGCCTCTGGTTCATGGTGCTCAAGTACCTGAATCAACATGTCAATGGTATTTCTTTTAGTATTGCTTAGAGGGTCTATGCACTAAAAGTGGATTTATAAAAGGGTCTGGATTCACGAGCAAACGGGCAAACCGAGGCAGACATCCAAGATTTGATTGGCATATAAAAATAGGGGTGCTGACTTCAGGGTTACAGACCATAGGTACTGGCTGCAGCAAAGGTTTGAAAGGTTTAACGCCTCTGTCAGTGAAACACTCATGAATTTTTTTTTCTATTCTTCACCTCAGGGCCCAGCAGGACTGAAGGGTGGAGAGGGACCCCAGGGTCCACCTGGTCCAGTTGTGAGTTCTCTGCGTTTTGTTTAGTTTCTTCTCTGAGTTATCTATTATGACGACATTATGTGTCTTAGTGTGAGTGTTCTAGTTATTTCCTTGTGCTTTAAATCGGTTATCAGCTTGCTCTCCTTTAATTCAAATGCTCTTGTCATGACCTCACCGCCCTATTTGTACCTGATTGAAGAACAGGAGCTGCTGAAATGCACTCTCCGTATTAACCAAATACGTGCATTCAGATTCATTAAGTCATCGTTGATATGTAGCGTGCTAACCATGATTTTTCCAGAGAAAGCGGCAGCATATTCCACCCTATCATGCTGCACACAGTCGTTTACAATCTGATCATCCACTTGAGTAGCTGGGGATCAGGATTATTTGCTCCATTGCCTCCTGGTACAAAAACAGATTCTCAAAGAAATAAATTAATACACAAACAGACACGCACACACAAATGCACACAGGCATACTTCAAAGCGACAGAGTCTGGAGGGATCCATACGTTGAGTCACACTATCACACATCCCCGATCAGGTACAGACACTGCATCCTGTCACTGTACGCCTTTTTTTTGTTATTCCATTCCTCTCAGACTGTCTTAAGACTTAAAAGCGCTTCTGTCTTTGATGTTTTTACTTTGCACCCACGTCTAAAGCAAAGTCTTTCTCTGAAGCCTTTTTAGGAAAAACATGTCATGTCTTGTACACACGCTTTAATGGGCATTTTGCCAGGGAAAGGCTGAGAGAACATACATAGTTTTACAAAGTATCTTTACTGTGATCTCTTAACTCATTGACTGCCAGCCATTTTCAGAACAGAGAGTCGCTCACTGCCAGAGTTTTTTGAGAATTTTGACAGATTTTTCAAGAGCCACAGAATAGTTTGTGCTATGACTATGTAAACACCGAACACACCAAAAGAAAGAGTAGACTCTCTGCTATCATCAGGAAAAAAAAAATTGTTTCTACCTTATTCCGTTCTTCTTCGACGTGCGTCTCACCGGCGCCATTTCTCTCACAGCGAACCATTGCGTTTGTTTTTATTTGCTTACAATCTATGCTAATCTCCTATCAAAAGTGGCACAGCTACCTAGAGGGTAAATTTGTTAGTACATACTCTGTCTAGAAGCCGATATTTACGGAAAAACTTTCGCCGATCATTCCCCAAGCCACTCGCTTTGAAAAACATAAAAGACGTCTATAGACGTCTTTGGCAGTCAGCGGTTGGATTTGAATTGACGTCTATAGACGTCTTTGGCAGCGAATGAGTTAATAATTGCTAAAAATACTTTCATGTACATTTGCACAAGTGGCAAACGATGCAGTGGCATCATCGTCACACTCTTCACAACACTGGAAAATAAATAAATAAATAGCTTTGGATTGAAATTCCTTTAAATCCAGATGTGAAAAGTCACAAAAGTAATGAGCCTGCAGTCGGATTAATGTTACATGTTTACATAGTGAGAACACCATGTTGAAATTAGGATCAAATCTTAGAGAGCTTGCAGAAAAACAATTATACATTTTGCACATTTCCCATTTGCATTGATTTAATTTCCAATTAGTGTAATTAAAGTCCTCACTGACAGCAATACATCACAGCCTATGCAGAAGGGATTTGTCACAGCTGGCTTCTAGTTAATTGGTAGTTTTCTTGTTAGGTCATATCTTTTGGGGAACCCAAAGTTAGTTAGATAAAAGGTTGACTGAGTGCCATTCACCACCATGTTTTATTGATTCTAGTGAACATTGAGTTCCTGTATCCTGTAAGTGTACTGATAGACAACAGCCGTGTTTTTGTCAGAATAACACTTTGAGCAGCAACCAAGAGCTGCTTGGAGTTAACAGCAGCACCAAGACATAAACTCCCCAACAGCGGACAATGCTGGCTGCATTTTAAAGGAGCAGCAGTGCTTTATTAGCACTTAAAAGCGACCCGTTATTGTGTGCTGCTTCTGCGGTTTTCCAACTTTTTCCATTTAAAAAGGGTTAGTATGTGTGTTTGGATCCATTAGCTTTGGGGCTCAGTTTTGCCTGTTCATGTCATACTGGCAGATGTTGTTGTTCAGTACACTACTGCTATATTTACAGTATGAAGACAGAAAATAGTGATTAAACAATAATACCTGACATTTGTTTTTTTTATTATTTTTTTACGTGCTTCTCTTTTTAATGCTTAAAGGGTTCTCCTGGTGAGAGAGGTCCTGCTGGTCAAGGTGGTCCAGTTGGTCAGTCTGGTAGACCGGGTCCTCAGGGTCCCCCAGGGCCTGCTGGAGAGAAAGGTGCACCCGTGAGTATTTTTTTTCTCTTTTTCTAATCTTTCGTTTGAACTCAGATTTTAAATAAATGGCTAAATATTTCATAATTCTTTTAGGGTGAGAAAGGCCCTCAAGGTCCTGCTGGCCGTGATGGTGTCCAGGGTCCTGTTGGTCTCCCTGGGCCTGCTGGACCCCAGGGCCCACCTGGTGAGGATGGTGATAAGGTCAGTGTATTTATGATGCTGAGGCACCAGCTGTAGCTGTTTCTCTAAATGAGACTGGAAGACCCATCAGTCTTTATCTCCATTTACACTCTTTGAGCAGCTTCCAAGTTACGAAGAGGCAACAGAATAAGCTTTCAAGTATATGTTGCTGTTAAAATTGGCTATATCGTGAACTAGAAAGTTAAAAATCAATATCTCGGCAACTGTAAATCTGTACAGATCCGTTACTTGATTCTAATTGCCGACAATAACTTTACTAAGGCAAGGTGTTGACATTTGAAAAGATGCAAAGTTAATCAGAGGTTTTAATTGTGTGTACTTCTCTTTCCCAGGGAGAGGTTGGAGAGCCTGGTCAAAAAGGCAGTAAGGGTGACAAGGGAGAGCAGGTGGGTTATGGAAAGCACATCAAAATAATACATTTTTAATGGATTCCTACCTGAAAAACAGACCTGACACATGACACTTCCTAATAAGATTGAGCTATGTTTGATCAAATTCCATGTGATCGATTTTTTTTCTCGTTTGTTTTATTTATTGTACTATGATTTGATCTTAGATTGATTGTAACATGTTTCCTGTTTCTTCAGGGTCCTCCTGGGCCAGCTGGCCTCCAAGGGCCCATAGGTGCCCCAGGTCCTGCTGTGAGTACAAGTGTCCTATATAATGAACCATGAGTCTCTGTGGAATCTCGAATCAGGCAGAAACACACCCATGTTAGTATTTTCTGACAAGCAGAAGCTCTGAAGACTCAAAAAACTGTATTTTTTAACATGTGGACTTTGCTGATGTTTTGCAAAGAATTGCACACATTTTGATCAGTGAACTGCATTGACCCTGCTTTAAACACCTATCAAAGAGTACAACAAAACCATTATCATTGAAAACATTCAACTTCAACGGAAAATCATAACTGTAATTTTTGTATTGTTTCTCAGGGAGCTGATGGGGAGCCTGGGCCCAGAGGTCAGCAGGGTATGTTTGGACAGAAAGGAGATGAAGGTTCCCGAGGTTTCCCTGGACCTCCCGGTCCCATTGGTCTTCAGGTTCGTACCATGATATAGAATTCCAAAGTGTAAAAGCTGCTGGAAAATGTGTTTTTTACACCATTTAAAAAAAAACAATTTATTCAAGTGGCCATTGTGTAGAATATACACAATGATAGGTATTTTAGATATATTTAACTCTGTAGCTACTCAGAAAAGTTCAAAGAGAAGGGATGCCTTTCTGCTAAAGGTTCCTTTGAAATTACTCAGCACCGACACAGGAGTAGCAGCCAAATAAGTTCCCCATTAAGCCTTCACTTCTTTTTGAAGGCTTTGGTTATAACAATGGACAAGTTTTGCCTGCAGGTTATGTTCACTACTTTGCTCTGATGCAACTTTTTGTTCTTAGCTCTTTGGAGGGAATTTCAGTTATTACAAACTAGACTAAATTAGCTAAGAATTTCAGCATGTAACATGCATCAAAACAGGCATCCTAGTTATTTATCGTTCACCATAAAATAGACTGTACAGGCGTAACCCGCCCCCAAACCGCTCTCACCTTGGTCACAATAGAGAAGGAGAAACTCTGTCATAATATATGTGATTACGCGGCTCATTCTCTGCTCTGTCATGTAGATATAAAAATTCATTATAGCTGAAATCATTAGCATTGGTCTGTTAACTATGCTACGCCAATGTCAGTCGTCAAACACTACAAATAATATCACCTGCTGGAAAGCAAGATGGGGTTCGCCTGCCAACATGCCCTTGTGAAGGAAAGTAAGAGCATACACAGATTTTTCTACAGTGTGGTACAATCAAAAGTATACAGTATAACGTCATAAAGAATCAAAATCTAATGATAACCTGTCTCACCTCAGTGTAGCAACACTTTCTTCTTTCATCTTAGAATGGTAAAAAGGGTAAACACAAATGCACACATCGCTTTGTTTGCACTTTAATTGGATCTAAGACCCCTCTCCTTTGTTCTCAGGTGACATCCCTCTTTCATTAGTACCCTCACTGTCTCTGCGCTGCTGCCTAAGCAATCAATGCTCCATTTTTATTTTTGATTTACAAAATTTTATGCAATAAGTTAATACGAAGGTATAGAAAGGGTTACATAAAGTATCTTAAAATTACATTTTCCAGGACCTTTCCACAGTAGTAGTCCATTAATTTGTAATTATTTATCTTTTTTTAGTCATTGGCTTCCTTAGCTTTACACTTTAGAAGTTAAGAACAGAGATTGGGTTCATTGTCGTAATGAAATTAAGCAGACTATGGCCCATTATTCCACTGAGATGTTCTATCTCTGCGGGATTGTATTCAATGGACTTTTAACTGGGAATAATTAACTTCCCATAGTAATTCCATCAATAGGATGGACTGATTTGCTTCAGTACTGTGTTCTTCATCAAATGCATTTACTTCCTGCCTATAGGTTACAGATGCACACACACTAGCAGCAAAAAGTGAAGATAATAGAAGGTGAATATTTTTGTACACGATAGGATCGGAATGGGATCAGATTATGACTTCAACTATGAATGTATCCTAAAACATGTGGCAGTATCTCTAATAGTTTGCATTGTAAAAGTCACTCTTTTTAATTCAGTTGACTTATTTTTTACCTTGTTCTATATATTTGTATTAAATCTTTTATATAACAGATTTTTTAAACATGCATTCTGATTGTTAAACGTATTCATTCAAGGCTCACAAATGCATTTAACATTCAGTTTGTATCATTACAATGTATTCCAGCCGCACAATCAAATCTTAGATTAAATGTCATGCAGCTCCAGCTGGTGTAAATACTGCACAAACAAATTTAAATCATCAGGAGAGTGGTTGCTTATTCATGCAACTGCACCTTGTTGTTTTATTCTAATATGATTATATGCTTGTATGATATAATTGTTTATTTATGCAATCCACAGGGGCTTCCTGGACCTCCAGGTGAAAAGGGGGAGAATGGTGACGTTGGGCCCATGGTAAGTGACATTACGGCTTTTTGTAATTTTGTAATTATGTAGAAGCTAAAGTAAAGTAATGAATCACTAATTCCTTTTTTTGCAGGGTCCTCCTGGTCCCCCTGGTCCCAGAGGTCCTCAGGGTCCCAGTGGAGCTGATGTAAATATGGCTTATGATCATTAGTAAAAGATTTGATTTGCATTTTAAATTATATGCTGTGACTTATTTTAAAACTCAAACCTTAGTCCTCCCTCCAGATCAGACAACTCTTCACTTTCTTAATGTCTCACTTCAGGGCCCACAAGGTCCTCCAGGTGGTGTGGGTCCCATGGGATCTGTTGGTGAGAAGGTAAGCCACAGCACCACTCATCGGGGTGTTATTTCAGCCCAGTGTGTTAAAAGATGACATATAGTAGAACTGAAATGTTGCTGCCTCACATCTTCAACAACCTCCAGACTCTTCTTTTAGAGCTTTGACCCTATTGATTTCGCTGGTCAACACACGTATTTTACTGCATAAAGAGCTTCATATAAAATGGAATAACATTTAACTCCATATATGACCAGTAAGGAACTATGTTTAAGTGTTGCATTTGAGTTTGGAAATGCTTCATGTCTCAGTTTGAAGGTTTATTTGTCCAGACGCTGACCTTTATCTAACCGCAGGGTGAGCAAGGAGAAGCTGGAAACCCAGGACCACCCGGAGAGCCAGGAACTGGGGTAAGAAAGATCAGATATTGTTGTGCGTTGAGATTAATAAATGTAGCAACATCTTTCTGCCTCCATTTCCTGATGCTTGTATTAGAATATTTTCCATCTCTTTGATTGTCTGTGTTTTAAACATATCACAACCTTTAATATGTTCAATTAAAAGATAAGTAAGGTTAATACAGTACATATCAACATTAGTTGATAGTTTCAGGGTAAGTAAAGAAAAAAATGTATCATAATAAGATTTTTTTCAGTCAAAGTGGCACTGTGTGTTCATCACAATGAAAGTAATGGCTCCTCACATTAAGGCTGGTAGCTCATCTCAGCATGGCTCCTCTGCTGTGCACCACATGTCGACCTAGCCTGCCAAATTGAGTCTCTTCCCAGATTCTTAAAGCATAATTACCACGAGGACATGCCTGGTGCTTCTATCCTAAAGAACGACATTTGCATTGAATACATTTGCATCACAAAACCTAACACTTATTTAGCTGCATACAACTTAAGATATAATTTAGCCTTTGTGCATGGAACACTACATTGTAATTGGACCTAAAATTGTAAGTACTCTGGAGTTCTAAATTTTTTGTTTGTAATTTAGTGAATATCTGGCCTCATTTGAAAGATTTTCGACATTTCCTAATGTAATTTATTACATCCATATAATAGCCTGTGTTGCTGCCAAATCGACAATAATGATGTATTATTTATCTTTTCTTTTACCAAAGCCCCATCACTGATGGCTCTATTAGCTGTAATGCCTCATCTGTCAGATTGGATTGAGAAGATGGCCTATTTCCAATGTGATTTGCAGAGGAGAATGATTACCAGAGTTTATAATAATCCTGAATAGGTCCCCATTTGCTCTAGGCACTGATATTTAAAACTTGAATGTGGAGTGTTGGTCCCAATCATGTGGATCTTTCTTTTTTGTCTTAATATGTTTCTACATTTCAATCACCTCCTTTCACTAAATAGCTGCAATCAAATAATTGATCGTTTGCCAACCTGCAGGTCACATGTCATTTAACATAATATGTACAAAAGTAAGATATGATTGTGTTGTGCATAAAAGTGTATAAAAAACAAAACTTTTCAACAGTGTTAGCCCCTAACCCTAACTCTAACCTTTGGTGTCCCGTATTAAAAACACTTTATATATCTATCAGCACTAACTATTTTTCAAAATAAGGTTATTAATACACCCCGTTCTCTGTTCCACCATTATTATAGGGACCTAAAGGTGAGAGAGGAGAGAAAGGTGAAGCTGGCCCACCTGGAGCTGCTGGACCTGCTGGCACCAAAGGACCCCCTGGAGACGATGGTTCAAAGGGTAACCCGGTAAGTGTGACTAACATCTGTAAAATAGGATTTTTTTGTGGTTAAAGCAAATGTCTCACACAGCCTCAAGGTAGGTGATAATATCCTAGAGCACACTACTGAGCTAAAGAGGCTTTTTATTGAGGGAGATTATGCTTTATGCCTGCTTGGTGATGGGATGCGGCAAGGCCTTCCCTTGTGGATTTGCCACATCACCATTAAGCCAATCAAATCACCTTCACAGGTTGTAACCAGATACAGAGGATCGGATCACTGTCTAAATTATAAACTATGTCCTCAATACCTGCTTCCAGGGAGATTATGTCAATTTTCTTTGCCTTTCTTAATACTGATGGGTCTCATTTCTCTCTATTAAAGGGTCCCGTTGGATTCCCTGGAGACCATGGCCCCCCTGGAGAGCCAGGTGTTGCTGTAAGTATGAAACTTAATATACTCCTTGTTAGATCTGTGCATTTACAGGTCACATCATATGTTGGATTTATTTACTGTTCCACTTGTCTAATCTACAATACACTATTTATCTATCAGGGAACTGATGGAGAACCTGGAGAGAAGGGAGAGGATGGTGAAGCTGGTCAACCAGTAAGTTGTAAACACTTTTCATCATTTGGACTGAACAAATTACTTCATCTATATGTATGAGTTCTGTACATATCATTTGAGAGGTATTTATTATGTAATGGGATCAAATGACAAAATCAGTCACTGGCTTTTATACTAGGTATGAATTAGAATTTTCTCATTACTGAATGGCGTACCCCTCCTATGTTTACCCTCCTATGAAAGCTGTGATGAATATGTCATTTTCACAGTCGCATTTGAATGGACTTCATACTCTTGGGTGGTGAATATATTAGTTTATAAATTCTTTAGCTGGTTGGTTACAAACAAAAGCCAAATAGTGATGTGGATAGTGCAGCAATTTATTTTATAAAAAATATTAAGCACTTATTTTTACCTAAACTAACACAGATTCAAAAGTAACTTTAGAAATACAATGTTTCGGCCCTATGGAAGGTGAAATAACAGCAGCAATAGTCCTGAAAGATTGCATTTCATGTAATACACTGCTAAAGTTTGATGTTTGTGAAGCTAATGTGAACATTCTTTTTTATTTGCTCTACATTTTTAACTGTGCAGTCATCTTGCAAATAACTTTAGGTACATTTTGGTAGTTTTTTGTGATGATGGAAAATGGGCATTTAATTTGTATACTAGATTTTGATTGAGTGTCTATCCCTCTTCATTTAGACACATTATAAGATGCTGTTATTGCAATTTGTGTGAAAGTATCCTGCATTTCTTGTTTTCAGGGACCCCCTGGTCCATCGGGAGAGGCTGGCCCACCAGGCCCACCGGGCAAGAGAGTAAGTCATAGGCCATTTGAGATGTTTCCCAAGCTTTTTAAAAACTTTTTTCAGCATTGATGTGTCACCATCAATATGCATGGCCAGTCCAATAGTGTTTGATTGTGTGGTCGTTTTCATGAAGAGGAGGACCCAAATGCAGCCTCTGATGATGACAGGAGGTGTTGTATGAACTAAACAAATGACATATTTAAAAAAAAAAAAAACAGCCAGCCTTAACACCTGAGGTTATTTATTTTTCAAATTAAAAAAACTGGGAAGCAACTAAAACTATGAACAAAAACATGACCATGACCATGAGTGTGGATGTGAACTGCTGGGGCCAAAAAATAAAAATAAAATGGGAAGACACCAAGGATCTAACAGCGAAAATGCGGAGCTTAAATGCTGAGGAGGTGGCATCTTAGGATAATTGCGTAGGTTAAACCAGGAAATTGTAGGCAAACTAAGAGCATGGAATCAAAATAATTGTTTTCTTATGAAAATCAATTTAACCTCAATGAGAAAAAGACACAAAAATGCCAAGACTACAACAAAAACCCAAAACTGTAAAGTCCAGAAAATCAATAACCTTTATATAGCTCCTTATTTGAGAGTCTAATAGTTGCTGGCATTTGAATATATTGGCAAAGTCAGTTGTTTAGATCAGAGAAATGTAAGTTCAGTGATGTCTTAAGTCTGCAGACATCTTTGTGCTGACTTTATGCTGAGTATTGCCTCACCTTTGTGCTGAGTATTGCCTCACCTTGCCTCGCAGCAACTATTCTCACTCATCTTTGGCAGTAACTGCAGGTGAGATTCGTTTTCATTTACGACAGAGGTAAAAGGCATTACGTTGTCTGTGAAGCAAAGCCTTTTCAAAGCTTGCTGAGAAATCAGGATGTGAAAATCACGAGTATTTTTTTCCTTTTCTTTTGTATTAGTTGCAAAAAATTGAAAAGGCTTACAAGAGGGGAGAAAGAAAAGTTTTGGGTTCAGTTTATGTCCTTGTGGCCGTGAATAAAAAGATGTGCCGTGACACATACAGTAAGTGATCCACGTGTGCTTTACTGACATCAGCAGTGAAACAAAACATACCATAGACAAAGTGTTGAGAGCTTGTTAGAGGATTAGAGCTTGCCTTTTAAGGAGTCTTTAAAAGAAATTAAAATCAATCAAATCTTGGATCCTGTGATGTGTTGATTGTGATGTGATTAACGTGTGTCTTTTTCTTTTTTTCACTTATTTGACACCAATGCTGTCTCAGATATCTATTTTCCGAGCAAAATTTTTCAACGTCAGCTTAGACTAAATTGAGTTTTCAGACTTTCCTCATGCAGACTAATACCCTAACCAGCACAGGGGGCACCCACAATTACAACGTTTGCATAGCATTGAATATGAAGTCAGCATGGCAAAGTACCTTCACTTAAGTTTTGCAGAAAAAGTTTCCATTGAATGTATACATCACAGATAGGACATGAACCTAGGACAGATCAGAGATTTTCACATCCCCAGTGTTGTAAGCACAATAAAGCAAGCAGGTATTCTGCTCAAATTTCCAATGGAAAAAAACATTCCCAAATGAGGTGGATCACTTCGCCAATGGAAGCAGAGACATTTATATTCTGTGTATTTAGCATGGTATACGCAAATGGGGCGCATGGAAGTCGAAGGGATCATAATCAGGATAATGCCTACTTTTCTAAACACAAGCAGTTCTTAAATCCCACAGTACTAAAGGAAGACTTTACTCCACCTGAATGTGAAATTCAGGTTAACAGTCTGGCCCATCATCTGCTTTCTTTCCTCAAATCATTAAATCTCTCCCTGTGTTTTTGCCATTGATTGGCGATGGGCTGATTTTGCGTTGTCACTTTAGTTTTCAAAATTTATAGTAATGATAACATAACAGTTTTATTTTGTTTATTTTGTGATTTTACACTTCATGTGTGCTCTCCTTTAAATCTCAGGGTGGAGAAAAACTGAAATGTGTTATTATCCCTATCTAGGTATCATTCTTTTTATTGAGGTGCAGGTCACTACTTAATTTTTCTCTTTTATCTCAGTCCGTGAAAGCCATTTTGTCCTCTTAGGAATGGCAATACAGTAGAACCTTTACTTACAATTGCCTAAACATGCACATTTTCTAACATCCAAAGTGAAATTCGTTCAAATATTCGAGTCGACAATCGAAGTAAATTTCCAACATACGTACAACATATGACGTTGAAGTCTTAGAAAAAATAATATAAACTATAAAAATTAAATAAAAATAAATAAGCGAAGTTAGTTTTAAGTTCACGTATTGAAAGTTAGAGTAAGTTACGGTACGTACTGTATCTCAGTCACCACCTCTGCCTCCACGCCAACTGTTTCCTCCGTCTCCTGCATCGCCAAGCTCCCCCCCCCTTGCCAATAAAAAATAACTTTTATTGATTATTTCTTTATAATTTATTTCTTTTTCATCCCTCTTATGTAATGCATTTGTTTTATAGCTATGTGTAATTTTCTGCAGTATTTATTAAGGTGTTATCGTAGGGTTTGGGGCTGTGGAACGAATTATACGAATTACAGTGTATTCTTATGGGAATATTTCAACCAAAATACAAATATTTAAAAATTCATATGTAGAGATTTTACTGTAATCTGCTTTTTAAAACTATGACACTGCAAAGACAACAAATACATACTTTGTTAAAAAAAAAGAAAAAAAAAGCTTGGTAAGACAGGCACAACTATGTGCTGTTTCGAGATGCTGTGTGTTGTTCCTCGGCTGAAATTGTTCTTTGTGATGATCAAGAGCCTGCCTCTTCACCACCAGTAAGGGGTACATATCAGGGGAAGATGAAAGCTCCAAAACCTGAGGAGAGCTCACATTATAGTCTCTCAGTCAATAGCACTCAGCCTGTAGTCGGCCTGATGAGAGTGGAATTTGGATGCAGGGTGGTTTGAAAATGGAGAGGTGGAGTTGAAAGAAATCCTTGTGAGCCTAAAGGAGTTTGACCGGACAAAAAAGACCACTCTCCAAAGGTTGTGTATGCGCACAATATTGCATGTTGCATTTGTTTGAGTTGGCAGACTAAACAGGGTGACTGAAATATCCTCAACTGAAATAGCTCAGGTTTGTGATCATTAGATTACTTTCCCCGTTAAAATAAAGCTAACAGTATTTGTCAACCAAGACAAATGTTCAATATGAAATCTAATAACGTTGAGCTGAAACATTTGCAGAAAGGAAGAAAACTCCATTCTTTTTCTGGACACAAAAGTCATACTTAAATACAGAATGTAGTTCATTCTTTGATGACTCATATTGTTGTGGCTGTCAGGATCACAAGCATCTTCTTGTGCTGGTGTTATTTTGGAATGCTGAAACTGTGTCTTCTCACTCCTCAGGGACCTCCAGGCGCTGCTGGTGCAGAGGGCAGGCAAGGAGAGAAAGGCGCTAAGGTAACCAAGTCAATTCATGCATTGCATAGTAGAGGTAACTCAACTAGTCCCTGAAATAAAAGTAAAAATAAATTAAAATCTGTTGTCTCTATGCAGACTGTTTGAGATTCACAAGTTATATCTACAATGTTTTTGGAGAAAGAAAAAAAACACTATAGTATATTTATTAAGCCCCCAGGTATTCAGTGTTTTTGTGTAGAAGATTTTGTCTTTTTCCGTGGACCGACTGAACCTTATGTGAAATGTATGCATGTTTACTCAAAAGTGTACAAAGTTCAGCCCGACACTGAACTCTGCTTAAATACACAGAGGTGCTAACAGGCTGAAAATCTGCTGGAGTTAAGGAGAAAAATCTTCACTATTCTGTGCAACAGCTTCACATTAATATTTAGGTTTAAGGGTGAAACCAAGTACTGTCATTTGTGACTTCCGTTTCTTTTCTTCCCTCTGTGTTATCAAATGTAAGCATCAAAATTTATAGTTTATAGTTGGTAAAACATATCACCCCGATCTGTATGTCCACATACAGGGTGAAGCAGGTTCTGAGGGCCCAGCTGGTAAGACAGGACCTGTTGGACCACAAGGACCTCCAGGAAAGCCTGGTCCAGAGGGTCTACGTGGAATCCCTGGACCTGTTGTAAGTTATCGTCACAACATCTCTCTACCTATTATAAAAAAGAGAGACAGGCATAATCAAACTTAGAAACACACCCACAGTGCACTCGCATAAAAGTACGGCAAAGGCATTGAATAATCAATACTCACATTTGGCTTATTCTTTAGTTTCACTTGTTTATTCCAGCACACTTTTCTTCCCTGTTTGGGCTATTAATCACTGAGCTGTACACAAGAAATCAATAGTAGATCAGAGAAAATACAGCAGCCCATATTGCTCACTACATCTCAATGGCTTTTTACAGGGTGAACAAGGACTGCCTGGCTCCCCAGGGCAAGATGGTCCACCAGGTCCAATGGTTAGTAGGTGTAAAATCTCCTGCCTTCTATCACCATGTGTATTTATTCATTTATATTCCTGGAGCTGTTGAGAGTATTTTTCCACTTTTGGACGATTAACTGCGATCAAGAACTTTTTTGTCATGAGGTTACAGAAAAACTCTGAGCTCAAGAACCTGAAGTCTCACTACGAAGTGTGCAGTAGTGTTTTTTTTAAATACCTGAAAATACTCCACAAAATTTTTTTTAATTATTTGTCATTGACCTCACTTTTTGCTTCTCATGTTTTTATCCTTATTTGCCATGTTCTGGTGAAGCTTCTTTTACTTCCTCCCAACTTGTCTTTTTTGCAGTTTCTGAGACACTTTTTTAACTTATGCTGTTGTTGTACAGGGTCCCCCTGGTCTTCCTGGCCTGAAAGGTGACCCTGGGTCTAAAGGTGAAAAGGTAAGTGTGACCAATTCTCTATAGTTTGATCATGAACTGGTTTAATTTCTGCAATCAGTGACAAGAACCACCGGGCATCAGTTTGTTTCAGGTTTAAGTCAGTCAACAATACTACACATTTTATATTTACTGTCTATAGTATAGTATGTATTTTTGTTCTCAAATACTCGGAGAGAAATCATCTTCTCATGATTGAAATATGGCTGAATGTGATATATTACTCCAATCTTTTAAATCTTCATCTTTTCTTTGCAACCTTTGGCAATATTCAGACAACACAACCATTACTTTGTCTAAATTGCCGCATGCAACCTGATATGATGGAATAAGTGAAAACGACTTTAATGAACACAAAAGAGGTGCTGTGTTTTCAATGCTGCAAAATCAGTGGGCCTGGCTAGAACCTGACCTGTTGAAAGTCAACATCTTTGTGTTGTGAGTTAGCCTCTGTCACTTGGCAGAGGAGTTCTCTTGTGCATTTTTAATAACAAAAATAAATTCCCCATGTATGTTTTCTGTAACCACAATTTACACCTTGCAGTCCTCATCAGTGTATTACTTTTGTCGAAAAAGAAAAGTAATGTTTCCCTTATCAGGCATGTATGTGCAGGGAGGTTCATGCGTTTGGCCAGCTGTGTTTCATTTAAGTGCTCTGTGTGTCTGCATGTTTGTTTTCAACCTTCAGGGTCATCCAGGTTTGATTGGTCTGATAGGACCTCCTGGAGAGCAAGGAGAGAAAGGAGACCGAGGTTTGCCTGGACCCCAAGGCTCACCCGGTGGCAAGGGTGACAGTGTAAGTGATGGATTACTCCCTTTTCTTGCTCGTCCAAGAACATTTGGCCTTCATCTCTTACAATGTTTCTACTGTGGTAGCACGTCTTGCCACAGTCATTGTTGGCAAAACCTGAATACACAGTGTTAGCTTTCAACATTAGATTATACTTCTGAAATCACTTTGGACTGAGTGGTTGGAAAGGTATTCTATTTTCAACTATTTTACTAACTGGATGGGAGCATTTTGGGATGGATGCAACTATTTCAATCAGTAGTTTAGCTTACGTTTTTAACACATGCTAAGTATTGTGTTTCTTCCTTTGATAATATTCTACAGCCTGTTGAAAACTTGGAGAAGTGTTCTTTGTCCAAATCACAGAACTATTTTTTTCCTTTTTTTTTGCATTGAGCCTCTCTTCAAATAAGGGGCAGTAAATAAAGACGTTAAAAGCTCTTATCTTGATTTTAAAAAACTATGGCAGCCTTCATCCATATTTAAATAAACATTCGAGAATATCTGAAAATGCTATTCAGCCTTTGCCTTCTTGGTGATTTAAAGTGATGCATTTGAAGGAATTTTATTCTAATAAGAATTTTCTGTCTGAACAAAAGGGCTCAAAGTTTTCATTTCGTTTGTTGTTTCTTATAAAGATTTAAAAGGTTTATGATTTTTTTAAATTACAATCTTTTAAGGGGTGATACTTACATATTGTATACTTTTTACTCAAAATGTAACTTTGGTCTCATTTAAATCTGTAATGAATGTTTATTTCACAGGGTATCAGTGGAGCAACTGGTCCCCTTGGTCCCCCAGGTCCCCCAGGTTTACCTGTAAGTCAACTTGTTCAGACTTCTGTTGATGATATACACTCATAAAATAATAACCTGCTAATTTGCTTTGCCATGGCCTGTATATTACAGGGTCCTCAAGGTCCCAAAGGAGCTAAGGGTTCCTCTGTAAGTAATACCAAAAGAAAATATCTGCATGGCAAACAATAATATTGCTTATTTCAAATCAGGTAACAGCTTTCTACTCGTGTTTCTCTCAGGGTCCTGCAGGTCAAAAGGGAGACACCGGTTCAATCGGTCCTCCCGGTCCTCCCGTAAGCAATTCAAACACCTACTTAATCTACTGTCTTCTATTGTTCATGTCTTAAGGGCGTTTTTCTTGTGTAAAATTAGGGCCCACCCGGGGAGGTCATTCAGCCACTCCCCATTCAGTCACCCAAGAAGACCAGGCGTTCCAGTGACATACAGTCAGATGCAGCTAGCACCATCATGGATTATGGCGAGGGCATGGAGGACATCTTTGGATCACTCAATAACCTCAAACAGGACATTGAACGCATGAAATACCCCATGGGCACACAAAACAACCCAGCCAGAACATGCAAAGATCTCCAACTCTGCCACCCAGAGTTCCCCGACGGTGAGATGGAAAATTAATCATTACATATTGTATGAAAAAATGGTCCTTATAACAGAAGAGTTTAGACATAATTTTGCATTTGTGACTCAGTATATCCAAGTATATCCAAATGTCTGACTGTTGGCACAGAATAAAGCTGAAATATTTGAGGGACAAAAAACAACAATGTACTTTCTTTTTGTCCTTTTTAAAATCTTTTTGTATCTCTAAGATTGTGTTTTGAAATGTATGGCAATTTATTGCAGGAGCACTGAATAACCAACAAATTAACCTATAGGTAGATTTGTTATAATAATAACAATAATAATAATGTCTGCAGATTTATTGTCAGGAGAAGAAGTGTCCCCTGGCATAATGACAGCTTTTCACTCCACCATGTGTTGTAAATGAAAATGACCAGCAAATGACATCAATCAGAATGTCCCTGAAGTTGAGGAAGTGCAGCTCACTTAAATTGGAAATGGAGCTTTACTGTGTGTATTAGTTGAACAGGATATGTGAGTATTTTTGGTTCTCCTCAGGCGAGTACTGGATTGATCCGAACCAAGGCTGCTCTGGGGATTCCTTCAAAGTCTTCTGTAACTTCACTGCTGGGGGTGAAACCTGCATCTATCCTGATAAGAAGTCCGATGGAGTAAGAGACTCTAAATTAACAACCATAAGTCATGAAAGGGCCCGTTTTTTCTCAAATTGTCTCATCAAGTTCTCAGTCATCATTGTGGTTATCAGGTCACCCAAGGGATTTTGAACAGATTCCATAAACTGCTTCCAAGAGGCAGATCTACAACATTTTGTGACACTTTAACTAAGAATCATATCTCAAAGAAAATGACCAAATAAATATTATAAATAAAATATGATAGATTTAAATGTTACTCTTTCGGCTTTACACAACAGGTTCTTAAGGTTCTCTACCTGATTCCCAATTGAATGCCCACGGTTAAAACACTCTCTCTCGTCAACAGGTGCGAATATCCTCATGGCCCAAAGAGATTCCAGGTTCATGGTTCAGTGAATTTAAGCGTGGTAAACTGGTACGTTTTTTTACCCTTATTCCCCACCATTACAGCAGCTCTTTACGTCAGTTTTTTTCTCCCGCTTGTTTTTCTGGTACTTTAACTGGAACATCTCTGTAAAATGCCAGGAGGCTGCTAATACACTCAAGAGGCAGCATCGCCCATCATGTTGTGAGGTTATGACCTGAAGTTGCTCCCTTGCATTAATGTGAAGCACACATTGTAAATTTGTCAGGGCCTTCATATTTGAAGGAAAACCAAAGCAAGGACAAGACAGTTTATGTTTAACTTCTTCTGTGCATGTGAAGCACTGGCAAAACATAACACTACATTGTCGTCGGAGAGCTGTATTATAATGTTTAATGTTTATGCATTTGGCATTATCCAAAGCAACTTACAGAGTAGAGAGGAGCTGAATCGAACCCAGGCCAACTTCGGTCATTTTTGTAAGAATGGGTTAGAAACGAAGACAGGACTTATGTCCCCCTCCATCACACCCTGGTTTCCAGAGAGAAACTGGAGCAGAACATCATACGGCTTTCAGAGTTTAAAAGTTTCCTACGTGGCCGAGCAATGAACTGAGAGCTCACAAGTGCACATGCTCAGGCAAGGTTCACAAACATTTTGAGTCTCAGGAAATCAAGTGTTGTCAGTGGTTCTGGGACACCCAAAGCAAGTTGACTTTTATTAAATTGATTCATTTCTACATTTCAGTAACAAACAAAAGATTTTTAAGTTTAAGTAGTTCTCAATTTTTAAACACACTATTGAAATTAACTGGCCCTGTGTACCTTAAAACTAAGTACTGAATTTGAATTACTTAATTTGTTGCAAGATAAGAATGTCAACTTTATTTGACTTTATTGAACTTACAGAATCCGACAACTGCAACAACATCAAGATATAGAAAAGTGAAGAATAATTAGACTAAAAAAGCTGAAAGGGTACAAAGCAAGACAGTTAACACAACGTGACGCACTTGATTTGCCTGTTGGATCTATTATTTGCAGTTAATAATCTGTTGTAATATCTGTTTTGCAGACATATTTTTTACCACCTCTAAATTGCTCTGTTGCTATGCATTACTAGACACTTGCTTTTGTCAAATAAGTTACGAAACATGCTCATGAGAGGTGTCAGGTCTGTAACCCTGAGCAGAAGGCTGCGGCGGATTGATGTGCTGAAATACAACAGCTTTAAAGATTCTATTTTGTAATAATTTTAACACAACCTTGTAAATTGCAGATGTCCCTTATAAAAGAAAGTGTCCTTTCTTTCAACAGTTTTCCTATGTGGACACAGATGGAAACTCAATAAACATGGTACAAATGACCTTCCTCAGACTACTGACAGCCTCAGCCAGGCAAAACTTCACCTACACCTGCCACCAGTCTGTGGCATGGCATGATGCCTCCAGCGACAGCTACGACAAGGCGCTACGCTTCTTGGGCGCCAACGATGAGGAGATGTCCTATGACAATAACCCGTTCATTCAGGCCATCTCAGACAGCTGTGCGGTAAGAACCGAGCTAAAGTGCAGAATCTCTACTACCAGGGATGTTACTCGCTATGTTCCAATGTGATTGTAGAAATCAAGCGACTCGAATCACACTTCTCCGTTCTTGGCTATTGCTCATAAAGTTTATTTTGTGTGTTACTTAAACCTCTCCAGTAAGAGTTATGTATTCCTACTAAAAAACAATGTTAGTTCTGAAATGATATCACAAGAAAAAAGGTTTATTTTTCAGTTCAACAATGTTTTTTTTTCGTCTCATGTTTTGTTCATTTTTTTATTTATTTTCCTCTTCTTGCAGACGAGGAAGGGCTATGGAAAGACTGTGATGGAGATTAATACTCCCAAAATCGATCAGGTTCCAATCATCGATGTCAAGTTGAGTGACTTTGGGGACCCTAACCAGAAGTTTGGCTTCGAAGTTGGACCTGTCTGCTTCCTGGGCTAAATGAAAAAGAAAAAGTAAAACGAAGGACTTGAAGGGGACAGCAAAGAAAGTCAATATAAGACATTCTGGGTAACACCAAACCCCATTTTTAGCCCCCCCCACCCTTTTCTATGCCACATGCAAGTTTTGAATAAGAAATGGTGTAGCAAACATGTCTTTCCATGTATGTACGTGTAACCCAGGAAAATACTTGTTGCCCTTGTAGGGCTTGAACCACATGACTTAACCACGTTATGGAGCAATGGTGAAGGACATTGGAAAGCGTGGCAGAGGAGGGTGAACTGGAGGTAACCATGAGAGGGGGTCAGGCAACAGAAGGGGAAACAGATCTCCTCTCTGGATTCTCCTGGTGCTGTGTGAAAATGACTACAATGGTGCTTGATCAAAACACACAAAAGTATATAGGGGTGCTAAGAAAGACGGTTTATTTTGATAATTATAAAAAAAACTGTAATTATTATTTTGTACAATTCTGTTATTTCCGAATCCACTTTCAAAACTTGCATGTGTATCACATCCTGCTTTTGGCTCTATATTTTCAAAGTTGGCTCAAATATATAAAATCTAAGTTAAAGACACCATGAAATCAAAGACATTTATCAAATTTAGGAATCTGTTTGTTTGTTTGTTTTCAAACCCAGTCTGTTTACACGTCAAGAAGCAAATAAAATTGAGCATTCAAACAATTCTCTATAGACTGTATGACCTATGTATATATTGACAGCTTGAGGTTATTTGCTGTTTTACCTTTGCGACCATAGGTGAAACAACTGGAAGCATCACACCAGTACATATAAAGCAACATCTCCCACTAATGTTGTGATCCTGTGCTTGTAGGAGGCAATTATGACATCTATTTCCATTTATTTAATTCTATTTGTTGTTTTTTTCTGTAACATTTTTTTGACAGGCTCTTTTTTTTTGGTTGTATACCTCAAACTTTATTGATAACCTTTAAGATGCAAGGATTCTATGCCCTGTATATACCTTGGTTAAGCAATTAAGTATATATATTGTGGGTGGGGATTTTTTTAAAACAGAGAAATACGTTAACTGTTAGACATCCACTGTTCAATTCCTTCTGTGAATGCAATGAGAAGCCCTCGTGGTGACCCATTTTTGTAACTTAACTGAGGTGATAAAAATGTTTTAATGTGCTTTTTATAGTTCATTTAAATATTAAAACTGGATTCGAAACAACATTTAACCGAATGTCTCAATGGTGATTTGGGGGGATTTTGGAGCAGATCAACCTTCTGTACATGTCAAATACTTTAAATCAAGGATATGTTAAAACATTAGCTCAGATTCTGGACTAATGCAATTTCATCTCCCTTTACACCAATAAAGTACAATCTCACAGTAATTTCATTTGATTCTGAGTATGGAAACCTCAACGAAATGTCTTTTTTCATTTTCCACCAGACGTAGAGAACAAAGAGCCCCCACATGATATAAATATGCTAATTTTGACCAAAACCCATTTCTTTTCTGTCTTGCAAAAGATCAGCTGCATTTCATGATATGTCTGATGAAAGTGTTTGTTATGTTTCAAGTGCACAAACAAAACCACACAACAATTGGATTTGTGCTCACTCACTCAGAGTGACCTAAATCAAAGGATTTAATCTCAAGGTTCAATTGAGGAGCTTGAACTTCTGTGCAGTTTTTAAATTGGACATAGACTGACTTTTTAAACGTTGCCCTTGCGCACATTTGTGTAGATGCAGCGGACTTTTTTGCCAAGTAAAGCATTAAAAAGATTATTCCTAACATGAAGTTTAAACCATGGATAATGTAAAACATGAAGCAGTCAACTTGGTTATGAATGTTTAAACTGTAGCTGACCAAACTTAACAACAGAATGAGCAACATTACCTTTAACAAAAGTTAATTAGTAAATGTAGGTGTTAACATAGATAAGACACAGACCCTGGGCTTCTCAGTGTCTTCTATTATTACTACTAATACCGTATGCTCTCACATACAGCTGGTCTAGGGCATGTATTTAAGGGAAAAGGCATCCGAATATCATATTTCATGAGGGTTTAACAAGGATGCATTGAACTCTTCTGTGTGAAAGGCTTTATTCTTTGTTGGCCGTGATCAGTAGTTAGCTTAGGGTAAAATCAGAGTGAGATCATTGGCTGGCCCAAATTTGTCCACAGGTAACGGGAATTCTGAAGATAATAAGTTACTAGTCATATAAAAGCTGCATATGAGGTAAATATTTTTGGTTGTTGTGTCCATCCAGAAAATGTTTTGTTTTTTTTAAGTTTAAAAAAAGCATTTCCATTAGTAATACAGTTGGTTTTTCTTTTGGGTCAATTATCTTTTATTTAAATAGAAGGAATCACCAGAAAGGTGAACGTGCCCAAGGATGATTTTTGTTCTTTGAATATACAATGAACAAGGATTGAGAGATCACTGAAAATGTGCTGCAAAAGGGATGTGAATGAGTTAGAAAGAAAAGTCAAATACATTTTGAACAACTGGCCTAAAAAAACAAAACATTTTTAAACATACATTTAAAATGTAGAATGGTATGGAGTATTCACACATTATTTGTCAGTAGGGGAGAGTGGGGTAAGATGAGCCATTTTTTACTTATGTTGTTCTGGACGTAAGGAAAAATGAAACAGAAATAGAATGAAAACATAATATTTTATTTTAGGATGTCTCCTATCAAATGAAATTATCAGAATGCATCTCTGACAAAGCTGCCCAAAATAATGACTTCTCAAAAAAAAGTGCTCCTGTGGCTCAACTTGCCCCAGGTTAGGGGTAAGTTGAACCAAGTAAGTGGGTAAATTGAGCCATCTTGGGGTAAACTGACCCTCTAGGTTTTAAAATGTAAACATGAGCATATTGTGCTAACAAACAGTTTGAAAAGTTTTGAACATCTGAGAACAAACCACCAGTTAGTTTCAAAACCATTTAATCAAAAGAACTATTCAATATTCCAACTGTCAAGGTTGCAGAGGAACATGAACTGTTGCTCCCTCCTTGCAGTTCCTCCAACCTTTTGAGGTTGAGGTAGCTTCATCAGCACACAAAGATTCCTCATCATTTTCCTTGAATGCAAAGGTGGGTTTCTTACTGCCAGTGATCCCTCGGATTCTTCTCAGAAATCTGGCACTCACTTTGTTGCCTGCAAGGCTGTCAACCAAGCCAATGTAATGGTGGCTTCTGCATTTGGATGCAAAGTTTACGATGACAAAGTCACCAACTACCAGATCTGAGACATCTGGTTCACTTCTTTCATCGCTGGAACTCTCGTGCTCAGAAGTGTCTTCAAATGGGATGGCAACATCACTCTCCTCAGAGCTGACTTCTACTACGATTTTCTTCTGGGTTTGTTTCCTCTTCAGCATTCCTCTCTCTTTTATGGTTCTTTCTGTTTCTCCTTTCTGTTTATTTTCCCTTTTTTTATGGGCACTTTCGATTGCCTGCTTTTCAGGTGTATCAGTCAGGATTCTTGTCTTCACACGCTTTCGGTTTGTTTGTTTCCTGGGGTTCTGACTTTTGGGTAAGGGTAGAATGTCATTAGGAGACACATATCCAGCATGGTTGGGGTGTGAAATTGTGTCACTTGGTGAAGCACATGCACGTGCAGGGCCTCTTCTTTGGTGTAAGGCCATGGAACTGGTCTGCGAGCTGCTTGATATGGTCTGCTAGCTCCTTCCCCATCTCCTCTGAAAAGACTCTCCTTGCTTCTGCTGTTCCACTGTACCCTGCTGCTTTTACTTCCTTTACCTCTTTCTTCTTTATGTATCTCCTCAATGTTGACCTGTCAATATTTCTCTCTTTTGCCACTGATCTGATGCACTTTCCAGCCTTGACATCATTGGCTGCTCTTTCCAGCGCTTCAAGGGGTGTTGAGCCCCAGTTTGTTTTTCTCTTGTAGGTTCTTGGCATGATCCCTGTTCTACAATGGTAAACATTTGACAAACCAGTTGAGTATACTCAAAGAAATACTATTTTATACGTCTGAGAGTGCTTGCCTTGTGGTGGGGTAGGTTGAACCATTTGCTCAATTTACCCCATAGCCTTTGGTTCACTTTGCCCCATAGCCACCATTTTGGAAAAAATGGGCTAGCTTAGAAATTCAGGCTAATCTTTAGTGAAGTGATTCACATGATTTTATACGTAAGAAAATCACCAACAAGTATAATATATCATTTTAGACCCAGATAAATTTGCTTTGATATAACAGCCATTTTACCTGATATGCTGTAAATTTACTTAAACAAGCAAAAAACAGTTTCTTGTGTAAAAAAGTACTTACCCCTTCTCCCATGTGCTTGTCTTTATCGCAGTAAGATGGAAATGATTGGTGCTTCCTGAATTTATGATCACATGACAAAATATGTGGACGGTTACCTAGATACAAGGGGTGGGTCAACTTACCCACTGGCTCATCTTACCCCACTCTCCCCTACCACATTAACATGCTGATGTGAGAAATAATATAGTAATGCTAATAAAATTCTGGTAAATTATTCTTCCAAGATGTGTCAAATAAGCTTTAATGTCGTTTATAGTATTTATAGGTGATATCAGGGTACGAAATGACCGTTCGACTGTGTGCCCGGCGTGAGAAAAGTCCGAGCGTGAGAAAATCAAAAGTTTTTATCCCGTTTTGCGCTCCACTCCGAAGCGAAAAAAGCTTTTATATCAAATACAGGAAATAAAAAAAGTTCGTTTGAAATACATCGTCCCACCATGTTATCTTGCCATTTATCATCAGTTTTATTAAATCGTTCGAGGCGTAACAAGGTTGCGCCGCCAAGCGAGAGGAACTGAAAACGTTTTTAATAATATTATATTAAAGCGACGACAGCATCCCAAGCGATCTCCTTACAAACGATTTCCTGCATGTTGATTTCCAAATACGCACGCGACGTGACGCGAGGCTACGAAGAAATATTCGGATTTAGTAAGCTTGAGCCCATGTGACAGAATAGTACCAATCGGGCTCGCTACTTTTGGCCCTGCTGGCTAAGACCAAATTCCCACGAATTTCGTACCCTGGTGATACATTATGTAATAAAATGACTTCTTCAGGACTGTGAAGTCACAAACAAACATAGTGGTCTATAAATCATGGACTGTGAAGTCACAAACAAACATAGTGGTCTATAAATCATTCAGCTTCATAATCTCCTCTTATTATTCTTTAGAAAGCCATTTTATTTAAGGTCAATTGCATTAAACATTCAGAATCAATGCAGTCCTGTAACTCCTGTTCTTGAAATTATGAGAAAAATGTAACATCCCAGATAAGTATCTGTCTGTGCCTTCATAAAACTAATGTGCTTGTTGGAACTTCAAAGCACTGACAAGTGCTAAAACCTTTTTAATTCTACCTGAAAGCCACACACGAAATCCACATGACGAAACAGTTGCATTAAACATATCTGTGGACGGGCAAAAGGAATAGAATTAGTATTTTCTGTTATGTTTCTTTCTTTGGAGAATCGGGGTTTGTAGAGGGACGACCAAAGGGAAGGTTCATGTGGAACCGCACACATGGGGAAAATAATCATGAGGTGCTCCACATGACTTCAGGCAGGGATTCAGCTGCAAAATCCAAGTTACTTTCAACCTGCTTTTAACTTCTTTAAGGAACACCATGTTCGTCTCAGAGGATCACATGTACCTTTAATCTATCTCTGTGCATATTCAAAGCAAGGAGCTTATCTAAGTGGAATTTTAAGAAGGTACTACTGAGTGACTGGATGTGTACCATCCAACAGGTTGTATACAATAGGACGTAATTTTGACACTTAAAAGTAAAATGAATATGTCTCAATAACTGACTGGAAATCACAGTTTTATTTTTCATCTTTGCCAAAAAAAGGCCCTAAAAATTATTTGATGGCTGGCCTGCAGAATTCAGAGCTGCATCACTGTATTTGCAGCAGATTCTCACTCTGATACTATCCAGCTCTTGTATCTACATACATACGGTTGATAGAATACAGAAGCACGACTAATTAATCCCTAGGTGCCCGTACATAGATGCAAACAGAGAAGATTTGTCGGTTCCGAAACTGCATTCCAGTTTTTCCTGATCAGTTGGAAGAGAAGGTTACACACCACCCAGGGGATTAAGTAGTGACCATTTTCACCATGGGAATTTGAAAGGTGGCTGAAAATATTCAACAGAGAAAAAAAATTAGCTCACCTAGCATCTCCTTGAGCTGTACCATGGAGAAAGCCACCAAGCACACTTTTTGGAAATTAGATGCTGAACAAACTTAGAAAAGTGCAGATATGGCCTTTTTTTACTATAAACCCTATGTTACCACATCGGTGAATACATCTGAGGTAATATGGGGATCAGTGTGGGGATTTAAGCTGCTGACCATCTGATTAACGGAAAACTTTTCTTCCTCCTGAGCTACAGCTTCTCACCACTTTTGTTGGTTTCCAACATAAATCGGTAGCAGGAATACTGGAAAAAAGATGGATTCATAGATGAGACGTCACTGCTGTGGCTTACTTGTTGTTGTCTACTGATCCTACTCTGTCTTCGACTGTTGGGCGGCTACAGTTGTGACAATAGGTCAGCGATTTGCATTCCTCGTCCAAAAAAGAAACAACTACTAATTTTGCTGTCACTGCATTCTTTTGCATCCTGACTTATTCTCTGCTATTACAATTTTGAGATTTTAATGTTGGTTATGCATGAGGTGACTTTGGGTATTTGCAATCAGTGATAAGGATAAGCTGAAAAAGAGATGTCAGCATCAAATACACAGCCTACAGAGTCGAATTGCTGGAGGTTGGAGGCTTACTGAGTCACTCCATGCTTTGTAAAACTTAATTATACAAAATATAATCACTTTGAACAGCATTGATTTTTTTCAGGATGGCACAAATGAATGCAACTTAGAATTTTGGAGACTCTTAACACAGCTCCTCGTTTAAAGTTAAGGTAAGTGCGAAAGTCCTCAGAATGGACAAAATATTTGCATTTGCAAAATATTTGCAAAATAAATGCATTATATATCAAGATATCACAGAACAAATAGTGTGGTTGACATTTTTAAGAACTGTAAATAAAGAATTAGTTTCAAAGGCTGACCCTTAAATTTTCCTGTTTCCTCAGTTATTTCTCATGTGGAAAACAAAACACTGATTAAACAAACACTCACAAATTCTCTGAAGCCTCTCCTTTCCAAGTTTCAAGTTCTCCTGCAGAGGGAAAGTCTCTCCCCACATTTATTGCAAATAAATGTCACAGCTGGGACATATTGCCAGATGTACACTTTATTTTCACTCTTCTTTCATGACTCCTCATCCCAAAACCGTGTCGGAAGAGTGCACAGTCAGCACGAGCATGGCAACAGAGTGGTAATCCTCTAAAGCATGATTCATACTGTCCTTTCCATGTAGTCTTCGGAGACGGACCTGGGAAACCTGAACAATACACTGCCAAATGGGTAAGCAGAAATGAAAAATCTTGTTTTCTGACTCCCACCTGTCCGTGGCACAGATCTTCACAACTTTGGTTATAGATGTTCTATGTTCCACTTAAATAGCAACCTCAGTCCAGACATCATTTCCTAGTTTTAACCCAGTAAGAAATTAAGTTCTTCTGCTAAGCAAACCTACCTGAATTGGAATAAATCAAAAGGTGGATGTTGCATTTATCCCAGAAGACAAAGTGTTTTTGTCAGTCAGTGTGATCTCTTGCAACTTGTTGCCTCTATCTTGTTATCATAATTTGGATAATCACCGAAACCCAACAAGGGTATGAATATCTCCTGAATTGGTAGTCTTGAAACTGTTAGCCCTCTTCTTTAGTTGGAAACCTGAGAACAAACCAGAGCAGATCAAAAGTACAAAAATTACATTTATTAGGTCACAGGAAAAGTATATCAGCGCTGGGTTCTTCACAGACAAAAACCTCTCTCTCAGGGTCTCAGTCGGCAAAGAGCCCCGAGATCTGGGTGTGATGGACATTATGAAGGGTGTGCGCAGGCTTCTCCTTGTCTCCAGACCGTTGCTACCCCCGTGGGATTTGGCGGTGGTTCTGGAGGGGCTTAAAGGGCCCCTATTTAAGCCATTGTTGGGGACCAGTCTTAACATCTTAAGACAGTGCTGTTACTGGCTCTTGCTTCTGCAAAACGAGTTAGCGACATTAATGCGCTCTTTGTGAACCCCGCATGTACCTGGTTCGGCCCGGGCAACATACGTATGGTTCGGAAGCCCAACCTAGTTTTTGTACCTAAAGTGATTTGTTCTTGTTCACCGATCGAGCTTGTGGCGTTTTCCGCTTCTTGAGCAGCGAGCGCACATGCTGTGCCCTGTCCAAGCTGTGGGCTCTTATATGGACAGGACACAGAATGTCAGGAGGAGTGATCAGCTCTTTGTCTCCTGGGCGGAACCCCGCAAGGGACAGGCGATCACAAAGCAGCGCCTCGCACACTGGGAGAGGCTATAGCTTTGGCGTATGGAAGCAGGGGTCTGCAGCCCCCGGGGGGTTTGTGTGCACACTCTATCTGCGGGATGGCGGCGTCCTGGGCTTTATTTAGGGGAGTTTCTGCAGAGAGGCTGCATCCAATAGCAAGATACCTTGCTCATATTATTCCAAGAACTGGGTTATGTTATATAACCAAACGTTAAAAAGTACAAAATCAAAATCACTCTTACGAGGCATAAACGGGGTTCAAGGCAAAAGGCAAGAATTACTATGACTTAGGTTGCTCAGTATGACGTGGGACGAAGACAAAAGACGAAGGAAGAAACACACTGGCACAAGACAAGGAGAGACCCAGACTATCTAAACACAATGGAACTTCTGCAGACCTGTTCTAATAAATAATGATTGTTAATATGTGCTATCATGTAGCTTTCATCAGGTTCTTGTATTGTTATCAAAGACTGCTGTGTCAATCATGACATAGATATTGAATGGCAAGAAGAAGGCATTTCTAAATCTAGCATATTAGTCAGAGGACTACAGATATTATTCACACTTGGAAATTCCATGGAGAAAAATTCTGTGCTGCTTGATTCATTGGACAAAATTACACTCCAGGGGCTGATGCATTTGCTCTTCTTGTCTGCTATTTAATATCCTGAAGTGGACTTCAAGGTCACAATTAAAAACAGTGAGATAAAGAAGCGGATGAAGTGATCAGAGAGGTGTACCAAGTGATTGTGAATGAGCCCTGAGGCGCATGCCAAGCTTCCCCTTGTTAGAAAACCTGAGAGACTGTCAGCAGCAGATCAATGAGGACCCATAACAAAGCTCACCCCATCCAGTGCTTCAAAGACACATTCTCATTTGAATAAGTTCAGATGAGCCTTGGTCTCTTCTCTCTCATCTTGTACTCTTGGTATCATAGCCCGTGCATGGTCATGAATCTCGAACAGGACAACAAGCTCTCAGACCCTCCCATCGATAAAATCTAGTTCACCTTCTGGGAAGTAGTGAGACTATGTCATATCAAAAACCAGGGAGAGGCACAAGTGCGAAGAATTTTTTATCAGCCAAGGACAAGAGATGAGAGAGGTGAAGACATGGTAGAAAAGGAAAAAAAACAACAGTCCCTGTTCAAACCCTAAACAGGTGGACTTTTCAAAGGCAATTGCTTTGCTTGAAAGGATAAAAATAAATCTTGGGAAAGGAAAAAGAGGATGAAGGGGCAATACAGGGAGGGGAATGTTCTCCACATTCGTATTTAATTAATAAAGTTGAAAGAAGGATAAAATGAGGGAACTTAATAAAGCTGCTTTGACAAATCTCTGAATAATTCATTAACTTGCCATCAGTTCAACTAGCATCTGCATTACATTAGTGTGCAGGGTGAGTCAAAGGTCACGGGACACCGTTTTATTTCAGAAACAAAAAAGTGACATAGTTGAATTACCCAACGAGTAATAGGTGTGTGTGTGT
>JABUIW010000141.1:22253-33316 GCA_013363375.1 Menidia beryllina | reverse complement strand
TGTGTGTGTGTGTGTGTGTGTGTGTGTGTGTGTGTGTGTGTGTGTGTGTGTGTAAGGTTTCCCAGATTGTGCTCAGTGCTCAGTGCAGAGCTCAGAAAAGAGGACCATTCAGGTGGTACCCTTTGCTGCACTCCGCAGATCCCCCATAGCCCCCAAAACGTGTGTGGGTATGTTCGGTGTTCTGGAGCCAGAGGGGTAAGGGGATGCTGTAAGGCACCCCTGTTGCCCGGGACCCACCCATACATTAGTGACCAAAAAATGGAATTGATGAAGAGCTGTGTTAGCCCAATTAGTTTGTTGGAGTCCTGACAATAAACCAGAGAAATTATCAGTCCACAAATGTGTGAATTATTTAGGATACAGGTAAAGTGATTCAGCAGTGATCTCAGACTGACAGAGAGAGCCTAGATTTCCTGTTGTGAGTTATCCTCTTTGGCTGGGCCCAAAGTATTTCCCTCAAGTTAATTTACTTGAATCAGGTCAAAAATGTGATATGAGTGATCTTGACAATCAAAATATGTTAGCAAGAATGCTAGCTCATCACATCTCCAGAACTATTACAAATATACCTTTTGGTGTCAGAATACCTGACTTCAGGGTCTTGATAATCCCTTTGCAGACAGCTTGAACTTTTGATTTAAAGCGCAGATCTTCACATTGTTTTTATTATATTCAGATTTTGCTAGCATACTCTCATGAGAGTTGACATGTTTGGCCTAATATACTGCTCAAATACTGGACAATTGACTGGCTGCTACTACTGATTGCCACTGAAGGCCAAAACCAACCCCTGCATGTTTGTATTTTTAGAAATCTGACCCACTGCAGAATTTTTGTATGCACAACCACAGTTATGGTTCAGCATGAGCAAGCTGACATTTCCCCAAGACTTCTCAGCCATGCAAGAGGGTAGTAAGATTGCTTTGTCTGTACTCCTCAGCAAGCTCACTATATTTCATATCAAACAAAGAGAGAAAAAAGTGTGATTGAAATGAGGGGAATGAGAATGTCCACATAATTTTCTCAATTTATTAGCAAGAACAAGTTCACAGTTTCAGACATTGAGCTCAATGTTAAAAATATATCAGTACGGCAAGGCTTTTCTAAAATTGTGGATGTACCTTGTTGTAAGACACAGAGAATAGGGAAAAAATGTAGGCACTGTGAATGCCTCCAATTATCTATTTTTTATTAAGTCAATTATCTTAAAGGGCAAAATAATTTTATGATTATTTTCAAGGATCATAATGTTCAGGCAACATTATGACAGGTTTTCTCTACAGCAAATTACAACATTAATGAAAGTGATGAATTGGTAACAAATAAAACACCGTGCACAATGTATGTGAAATGTACTGTATAACATGCATGTGTGATCAATTATGTAAGCTATTTAAGAGGCAAAATCTACATAGGAATAAGATCTGAAACCTTTAAAAAATTTCCCAAAATTATTTGCTCTCCAACCTCCCCTCCACAGAGTTGATTACTGCAGCTCAAAGTAAAAATAAATCAAATGTGTTTATTTTTCAATCAGTTATCAATAAAAACCCTTTGCTTTAATTAGCGTAATGTTGTGAATCAAAGGCAGTGTGCGTTTCATTCCCCATCCAAGTTACTAACTAACAATTGTAACTTATAACTAAAGGCTACTTTTATCATGGAGGATAAAATCTACATTTGGTTCAAACAAGGAAGGAATCATTTTCATGGGGCTATTCAGCTCCCAATTTTCAAGAGCCAATTACTTAAGATGAACATAGTTGTCGCATTGTATAGTCTAATGTGTGCATTCTTGGATTAAAGTGTTAATGAAAGTTCTCAGTTTTTTCAGAGAACTAAAAGTATGTAAGTATGTAAAGCATGTAAACAAAGCATGTATAATCAGATGATTAATCACATTAATTTTTCCAAATGACCTGTCAAAGACAATGAAATATGGTCATTGAAGAAAACTCTTTCTAAAGGTATATTGTAGACATGAGATCATGAGGTTAAATGTGTAACACTGCTCGGCATGTTACAGCACAGTGTTCATCTTTGGAAACTTAAATTGTGGTATTGCAGATTGTATGACAGTTTACATCTACCTTACATCTAGAGCTTCCCAAAGCATGATGGCTGTGGAGACCTGAGCTTAAGATGAGCTCCAACTTGACAAAAAAAAAAACCAACAAAAAAAGAACCTACATTGCCTATATATCAGTTGTTTACATCTTAGTACCAATATCCAGACCATTATCACATGTTCTCTGTCCACACCATAAGTGGTTTGAGCTATTTTAAGAGCATAATTAGGTACATTATTACATATTTGCTGCTTTGGAATGACACCACATTAGGTGTAGTAGCATTATCCAAGCAGTTTTTTTTCTATGAAAGATGGTTTGTCATGTTTTTATGTGTTCTTTGGAGTATTCCTGCAGGGAAGTGTGTGATCACTATCTTGAACCCCTGATAACTACACAGGAGGAAAATGAGAAAGGGAAATATTATTTTTTCCTTTAAGAAACATCTGCAGGAAAAAACTTCTAAAAGGTTTATATTCAGTTTTAAGACCTGAGTAGGGAGACCAAACGGACAGACACTTATAGTGTTTGTTTGCAACTGATTTTCTTATCCTGGACTTGTCATTGGGAATGAGAGCATTTTCACCCCCCGATTTCAAATGGTTAACGATTAAATTCTTGTCCATGTTGTCTGTTGAGACAGTTCAATACTAAGGTTTTCAGACAATGTTGTATCATATGTGGTTGGAATTTGGTCGAATACCTTGACTTTGTATTACGTGATGCCTCTGCCTGCCCTTCATTCCACCTGTATAAATGATGAACTGCACAGCATAAAATAAACACATAAGTATTTTCTTTAAAGTTGTACAGTTTGAAGTTGTAGACATAGACGTAACATTTTCAACCTTGAAAATGTGTCAAGGCTTATCTTTTTTCACCACGAACTACCTTGAAATCATGAAAAGCCTGGGTTTTTAGATATCTAAAAAGGCATGTGTAAGCATGTACTGCTTTAGTGGCCTAAAGAAATAAAACATTAACATACATACAATGTTTGAGCATCTATTATGGGCCACCACATTTTATGGAGCAAACCAATATTGCTCATATAAATTATGTGATGAGACATGATGACAGTGAGTGTCATCATCTTAAACATTAACAGGAATCTGATTCAGATACCTTTATCTATGTTGACATGCTTTTACTTCCCATTTGGTTTCACATCAAATGACTGCTGCATTTCTCCACTCAACCAAGACCTGAACTTTTTAGGGATACTATTTTGCAGTCTTCTTTGTCAACCTCTTTTTGAAAATGAGTTAGGATTAAAAAAAAAACATCATAAGAAAGTATCCATACGTGTTAGATTAGATTATCACATGAACACCTCTGTTATGCGTGCATAATAGAATAAATAAAAAAATAGAGAAGAATATTAAGCACTACTGGATCACACAAGCTTAAAACACAGCCAAATGTATCTTTTTTATGCATATGTTGTAAGTAGAAGTAATAAAATATTCAATCTCTACATAAAAGCTGGCGCAAAAGAGCAATTACAGCGTTCTTTTAAACCCATCAACTTTGAAAAAAAGACCCCTCAGACCAAATGTGCCATTTCTCCCACACTATTTTTCCCCTTTACCGACAAATGCTACTTGATGTTACTGAGCAACTAATGCCAAAAAAGATTATTGGAGCAAATACAAGGCTCAACTTGAGGCAAACACTGAAGTGACAGCAAAGCAAGTATTTTGGATCAGCACATGCAATTGTGACCCAAAATTCTCTGAAAGAATCAAAACTATAAGAAAACGGAAATTTGAAATGGGTTAATGAAAAATATAGGTCAGTCAACCCTTTGAAGGTGCAAGATTAAAAAACCATTGTGCATTTGTTCACCTAGAGCTTGCGAATAGAAAACTACTGCCTGTCGAATTCCTTTCAGAAGCATTCCAAATAACAAATAGAAAACAGCACACATGATTAGCTTTAAAACCTGAGAATATCTCTTTGTTCCCAAAAGCAGCAACAGCAACATGTGGATACAAGGCTCAAACCTATGAGGAAGAATTCATGAAATTTTACACTAAGGGAAAGAGTTTGTTACCCTTTTTTCGTGCATCTAGTTCAAGCCTACCTTGTGTGCATGTGTGTGAGTCTGTTATTGTCATGCCTCATGTCGCAGCAGGCACTCAAACACCTCAAGTGCAAACCTCTTATCGAAAACCCCTCAAAGTCTAAGTGCTCCTCAGGTGGTTACTCTGGTTGCCCTTCTGGGCAGCACAGGTGTGGCTATGATGTGGCCTGGAAGCAGACACTTGTTGCACAAGAGTCACTTACTTTCTCAGCGGCTGTTTATTTTTGCTGCCATGTGTGTCTGTCTGTATGGATTTGTTTGCATGTGTCAACATACATAGGAAAGAAACATCACAGAGAAAAAAAAATCAAATCTTGCTGTTTTTTTAAAACTCTCTCTTCCCTTCTCAGCGGCTGTTTATTTTTGCTGCCATGTGTGTATGTCTGTGTTATTCTCTTCTGAACACAATTCGTAGTCAAAATATTCTTCCCCGGTAGTTTCACTTCGGGTTCTATTGATTCTGCTTTTAAAGATGCTTTGAAAAGCCAGACCATCACTATTCTTTATTTCAGATGGCTGAACATTTGAACATAACTATCCTACAGTTATTGCAACATGCATTTTCTCGATTTATGATTTACTGAAGGTGGGCTGCGCCTTAGTACTTATGTTAATATTTATTGCTTACTTGATATAAAACCGAAATTAATCACATTCCGGCTAAATGTGTCGTTTCTGGTTGAACCTTGGGTAGAATGTTTATTTTAAATGTCATCAATATCTTTTAGTAAGTATTTAGTGATTATAAACAAAAAAAAAGAATGAAAAAATATTAACAGGATTCTTTAGGCTACTGAAAGAAATGACAAACATTTGGTGGGATGGTCAGCCTGTTAACATGTAGAATTCAAGTGATGGTTCTTATTGCTGGACATCGTGTTACATTGTTGTGTGTAGCAGAACTGATGAGGACAGACAGAACAAACTGAAACTCCAGAGGCAGGAGGTTCGCCGAAATATAAGAGAAGAGTTATTCAAAACACAAGCTGATTGAGCTGCAGAGGAAGGGAGTCCAAAATGCATTGTGAGGCAAAACAGACTTTGGCACAAGGAGTTCACACAAAACGTATCTGGGGAGCGGCGTGGATCATGAAATTATGCACAAAGCTTTCAGCCATGGGCTGCTGAGTCCACGCCCAAATATGTAATATTTTTTTTTGTTTGTTTAGTTTAGTTTAGTTTTGTTGTATGTTGGTTCAATGTGAATGAATGGTGAGTGACATTTTTTGTGAAAAAACAATACAGTACTGTAATATCAAATTCACTGACAGTGAAGACTGTCTTCAGTGGGACACAACATCTAAGCTGTGATCGAAAGTTAAATTTGTATACAATATAATAATGTGTACGGTAATACATAAGAATGTTGTATATCACTTAAACAGCCAAACAGAGTGAACTACTATGAGCCCAGATTCTCTATGGCTTGGATATACAGTAGCTTTCAGTAAGTAGCTACTCTGTACTTGGAAGACATTCACACTTTTATTGTCCTTTCTGGCAGGACAGGGGAGATGCTTTTGGACACTTCCGATAAAACCTGTACTAAAATCTGCTTAAATGAACAGTTGACCTATCTCATTGATTTAACATTTGCTCCTAAATCCATCCATCCATCCATTTTCTGAACCGCTTATTCCTATATTGGGTCGCGGGGGGGCTGAAGCCTATCCCCGTATTCAATGGGCGAGAAGTAGGGTACACCCTGAACGTCAACAAGTCCAGTGCTCCTCAATCTTAGACAATTTAAATCAAGTATGTGTAACTTAGTAATCCTTGCCTTGCGCCTTGAACCTGTTTATTCCTCCTTTGAGTGATTACTCAGACTGAGTAAACTTAAAGGAGATTCCAGGAACTAAACGACCAATATAAGAAGTGTAGGTACAAAATTGTACCATACTGTACTTGTTCTATTGAATCCAAAAGAGATAAAAAGTCAATCACTTTATTTCCCCAAGATCTTGGGTTAATTTTGTTTGAAGGGAAACTGAAACTATTCTTTGTGTATGTGGTTAAAAATATCAGTGTTTGGTACCACTATATATTTACTGTTTTTTTTTTTTTGCTTGTTCTTTTCCCTAAATGGTTACTACACAAACGAGCCTACTAAAACTTATTCACTGCTCTGTGGTCTCTTATTCCTCAGTAGTAGAATAAATCACGCATCTGAACCTAGAACCTAGACTCCGGTCCTAGCAGTTATACTCTCTGTGCTAAATATGAGCCTGGTACGGCTCGAGTTTCCCCAACATTAGCTAAAACATGGTGGATTCTTTTATGTATAAAGATAACATATAGTTTTTTAAACAGAATATAGCTTAACTTAACTTAATTATCCTACCATGTGTTTTTTAACATATAAAGAACAAAACAAGCTACAGAGAATTAAGTGTGTATAGAAGCCACAGAACATTAGTAAGGCTGTCATTGGTAACTTTTGTTGAGTTAACACCTCAGTGACGACCTACTGACACATTATTCCCCCCCCAGAACAGATTAGACTACTCATTGGATGTCTGGAGAAAATAAAAACATGTCCATACTACCCTCTGCTATAATAAAAGTCTTATAAATTCGAAAAGAGTTATTAGACAAAAAAAAAGGTAGATGACAAGAAAAAAGTTTTCAAAAAAGGAGATATAAGACGGGTGCTTCAAAGAAGTAGAAATAAACAACTACACCTAGAATGGAATTTCACTGGGTGATGAATAATGCAAAAGGAGTTCCTTTATCTGGATAGCTTTACATTTGACTGACAGCAAAGCCAATCCGCTGGGGGAATATAGAAATAATCCCACTGGTCTCTCTGCAGTAGCTGATCTGTTGAAATTAATTAAGCAAACTTAAACATTTGAAGTCACTCTTAAGAAACTAATCCCACTGAGAATCCATTTTACCATTAAAAAGGCATTACATTCTTCTCTTTCAGTTTTCTGCTTAAAGGATTGAATCTGCTTCCCCCAAAGACAAGAAGTCACAGTTTTATTGAGGTGCACACATGGATACAATTACTTATAAGAGTCACCACCTCAGGAAAGCAGGCGTGCCATGGAGGAAAGACACTGCAAAACGGCTTTAGTAGACACAGAAAATATTTTTCAATGAGCTACATAAGAATTATTAACAGAACTGCTTCAGGTGGCTTTGGATATTTATCAGACACAAGTTTGGTCTCCCATGTTTGTTCACTTCACCTCAACATCTGAGTTACTCCTCAGGAGACGTAGCCAAACGATAACACAATAGTGGAAAGTCACCATGGTAACCCAAAAAAAAGAGGATAAGTGCATGAACTAAAAGGGGTAACATTTTAACTAAGGAGATGTGGCCATGCAGTGAAATTTCCAGTTCTGTGAGGAGGCCTTAAGGCACCATAAATTGATGTCTATTTTTTTGCCAAAACAAACTTCCATGTAGTATAATCACTGCACTCTTTTTGCAGGAACATACAGCACACATTCTTACCTGACACAGGGCCTATAGTTGATATTTTGGTTGATTTGAAGCATGATCAGCCTTTCCCATGAAAGAAGCCATTATTAAATAGGTGTAAGTAGTAGAAATGGGCCGCGTCATGCAAAATGGAACTGCGTAAGGACCTCGCTGAAAATCTGTGACAGCAGGTCTATGGAGGGATGAAATCTGGGCTTTAGCTTAAATGAAATGTCAATTGAAAATTATGTAGAACTATTCTTGAAGGCTGCTCCATAAAATGAGAGGCTCTCAATGGCCTCATTAAAAGATCATGGAAATAATACATGTATTGATGTATAAACATTCTGTGTATCATTTATATTTCGTAAACTGATATAGGACTAGCTCACCTTAAAGGTTTATTTATTGACTGTTCTTATACTATAGAATATTTTGGCTACTCAGCAACATACTCAGCAACATGTTTGCAAACCGTGTCCATTATTGTTTTCTTTTTTTACATGGAAAGCCTATCCTTAAGCTTTTGTTGCTCCAAAGTTGCTCCAAGTGTATATACACTTTGACAACTGATGTGCCTTTTTATATGACACCAATGGACACCCCTACCAGCTGTTAGAAGTAAATGCAAACACCACTCAGCTTTAAGCTCTTCTCTTTAGTATTGAGGATAAGACATGAATGGTTTCTGAAACTAACGTATTTGGTGTTGACTGAATGTTCAGGTTTTAACAGAATCTGTATTGTCTTTTCAATTCGATTTCTGTGCTTCCATTCAACAAACCTGTCAAAGTGCTTCCTCATATAACTAGATTCAATTACGTTTTGGTAAGGATAATGAAGACCCCATGCATGGAGATTAAGTGGACACAAATATAATTACTGAATGCTGAAAGAAATGTTTATTTTTATTTTATTTTATTATTATTGGAGAATGGCCTGAGGACTATCAGGACTGGTTCGGAATGACAAAACTCCATTACATACAGTCTCATACTACGACTACTATTTAAGCGTCACATTATCACACTGCTGCTTTTTCAGAAGCTGCATCGTCACAGTAGCCTGCACCAGCTTTTGATCTCCAGCAGTTTTTTTTCTGATGAATAGTTTCATGAACATCTCAGGCATTATACAGATGCCCCAATGATGAATTAGCAACAGGTGAATGTATTCAGCAATGGAAACCAGGTGTTACAAAGGCATCAGTATATCCACTTTGTCCAAAAATATAGTTGTTCAACGTTTCTTCTTTGTTTACCCATTTCCATCTCTCCCCTTCACCAACAAATCTTAGACCAATATAGTAACCTCTCTCATATCCTTCCATGAAAAGCATTCAAAACTGTTTTCAATCAGCTACTGAAAGTACTTATTCACTTGATACTTATTTGGTTGATTTTGTTTTTATTTTCATTTATGTTGCTTTTTTAAAAGTAGCCTTTACAGATAAATGTGTACTACAAATGATACATTTTTGGTAAAGCTTTGAAAGGTTTTTGGTAAAAATATTACCTTTAGGAAAACTGCAAGGATCAACAGATGCATGTGATCTGTTCAGATTATTTTGCTGTTTCAAATAAAGACACTTCAAAAAGTGAAATCACAACAAATTTCTGCCACTTCAATGATACAATCCAATTCAAGGCAATTAGAATCCATCCATCCATTATCAATACTGCTTATTCCCTCATGGGGTCGCGGGTGGAACTGGGCGAGAGGCAGGGTACACCCTAGACCAGGGGTCACCAACCTTTTTGAATCGGAGAGCTACTTCATGGGTACTGAGTCACACGAAGGGCTACCAGTTTGATACACTCTTCTGAAATAATACATTTGCTCAATATGCTTTTAGCTATACTTTATTAATAATCATTAATGATACTCATCTGTGACAACAGTGACAACAAAATGGGAAACATATCAATATCCCCCACTTTATCTCTATTTATCTCAGCATCTGTTAAATTTTCTAATGATCACTTACCGTACATCACTACATTTACATAGGAGTTTCAATTTCACTCATTTTCACTAGCCAATGACAAAACCTTTTAACAAATCATGAACTATGTTGCACCACGTTTCAAAAAGTTATCAATTATCTAATGTTAAAGAAAAATCAACTCACATATTAAAAAGAAATCTGAAATCTCATGACCAAATCTTTAACAGATTGGCATTGCGTGCTGTTCACCAGTGCGTTGTAATCTGGTGTGTAACTTGACACTGCAACTGTGAGTGCATATTTCAGATGTGCTTTTTCTGCCCGTAGTGCGCTTCCCGGTGGCTAGTTAGCATGCTAGCTTTTGTGGCACGAAGTGAAGTCTCTCCACATTCTGCCGCTTTGCCGTCGCCACAGTTGCCCCGCAAATCAGACACACGCAGGTTTCTTTTACAGTCATAAAAACTAACTCCTTCTCCCATTCGTTGTGAAAGTGATAAGTTTTCTTTCGTTTTTCTCCCATGTTTTTGGGGTAAGAAACTGCACCCATCTCCGCTGCGCCCGCTAGCTTACTCTCCGCTGACACTGGTTTTGTTTTGTCACGTGCACAATACTGACCTTTGAACTAGAGAAAACTTAAACTTAATATATAATGAACATATTTTTAAGATATTGTCATTTTAAATCAAATCTATATGAATGCAAGTGTGATTAAAAAAGAATATCAACGGAAGAAAATTAAATTTTAGACGCTGCTCACTATTGAGTTATGCTATTTTTAGAACAGGCCTGCGGGCGCCTCAGGTGGTCCGTGCGGGCGACCTGGTGCCCGCGGGCACCGTGTTGGTGACCCCTGCCCTAGACAGTCCGCCAGTCCATCGCAGGACATACAACCACTTACACTCACGTTCACTCCTAAGGGCAATTCCCCCAATCTCCAACCTAACATGCAGGTTTTTGGACTGTGCATGCAAACTCCACCCAGAAAGGTCCTGGTTCCCCTGGGATTCGAACCCAGAACCCTCTTGCTGGGAGCCAACAGTGCTAACCACCACACCACCGTGCCGGCAATCAGAATTCAATCAATTGTAATACTTCAAACAGTTGCAATTCCACTAAATTCCTAATTGGTTCTTTATCGGTTCTTTATACAGAACTTATTCCAAAAAGTTGATTAGCCAACGAAACTAACATTTTGCTCTGAATCTTCACTTGGATGAAATTTCCCACCCAGAGTATTAGCGAGGCATATGTGGAATAACTCTCTGGCAGAACCTTGCAGCGATTAAAAAATATCTCAAGCGTAATTTTGAAGTGGCACTGGTGGACATTCTTCTGTGCATACCATCCCTGTGAGCAAAGGAAAATATTCCTGAAGTTAAAAAAGGTGAGATCAATACAGCCTTTTTAAAAATGTTTAATCTTGCATCAGCTTTTGGTTAGCCATGCTATTTCTCAGTTTTATTGGTATATCTTTACATATCAGATAGATAGATAGATAGATAGATAGATAGATAGATAGATAGATAGA
>JABUIW010000140.1:182158-199390 GCA_013363375.1 Menidia beryllina | reverse complement strand
TATGAGAGGAGAGTGAAGGAGCTCACCTATCAGGTACTACCAACACTCAACATGATCGGTACAATTTGTCAAAGACTATCCTTTGCCAGTAAACTTAACTAAATGTTTAAAATCTCTCCCATGAAAGACTGAGGAGGACAAGAAAAATGTTTCCAGGCTCCAGGATCTGGTTGACAAGTTGCAGCTCAAAGTGAAGGCCTATAAGAGGCAGGCTGAGGAAGCGGTAAGGACAAAAAGCTGACTAAATATGTTTGATTGATGTATAATACCTGCTGTTTGCCTTGAAGTCTTCTACAACATTAAGCATTTCATTTTGTCATGTGTTCCAGGAGGAGCAGGCCAACGCTCATCTGTCCAAGTGCAGGAAGATCCAGCATGAGCTGGAGGAGGCTGAGGAGCGTGCTGACATTGCAGAGTCTCAGGTCAACAAGCTGAGGGCAAAGAGCCGCGACTCTGGAAAGGTACTTATTTGTTTGATAAACACCAAATTATGATAGATATAACAATGATATTTTTGTTCTTTCATAACTTGTTCCTTACTAAAGATAATCACGTAAATCCTTTTCATTGTTTGTTAATTGAGGCTTTTTTCTTATAGGGAAAAGATTCTGCCGAGTAAACTCCCTAGAGGAAGGCTTGTTTCCAATCATACAATATGATTAGAAATATTCCACAATAAATATATTTTCACCATAAAGTAGTTGTCTGTGATATTTTGATTGTCCTCTTAAGTTGTTAATGTGAGACAAATGGTTTAGCTTATGTACATTTACAGGCAGTTTAAAAGTCAACAGAATATATTAATATAACGCAACCAGTTGTCATATTTGAAAGCTGTAGTACTGAAATCTAATAATCATACATTTATTGACAAACAACATGAAGTATGAAGATCTCAAACCATTTTAAGTTGCAGTCTGATAGTGTACTGTGGACAGGGCGTTGTGCTTAGTTGCAGGAGGGGAGGTGTGGGGAAGACTCTGGGGAGCAGGGCCAGGGGAGTGATCAGCACACCTGGAATCAGTTGGCTAATCACTCTCCCCTTGTTGGAGGGAAGAGAGGACTGGAGATTGATAAACTACTGAGCCCCTACATCAAAGTGATCGAGAACGCAACAACCGAGCTGAACGCTGTGTGTGTGTGTGTGTGCATGCGCGCACACAATAAAAGTGCCCTGGTCTTGAAGAATCTGTCGAGGCACCCACGACAGAATTGGTGCCCAACTTGTTCTCGACGGACGAGAGGGGGTGAGCAATGACTGAACCGCAGCGGCCCGTTACAACCCTGGGGCATATCCTAGCAGAGGTTACCGTAACGAACCAGGACCAAGCCATCCTGAGCCGGCAGCAGCTGGGGGCACAGCCGGAGCGGCAGACCTTGCTCCTGGAGGCGATGGTGGAGCGGACGGTGACACCACAAAGGGGACTGGCGGTTGACAACATCCAGCTGCACAAGCTTACGGGGCAGGACGCCCCTCAGACTCCATATCCCTACACCAACAACGTGTTGCTGAATTCCTTTGCTGTTCTACCTTTCTTCTGATTTTAAAAACAATTATGGTTTAATGCAATCCATGGCTGATTTAACTGGAAAAGGAAGAACATGGATCTTACTATTAGTTGTTTCAGAACAGTAACATGCAGCAGAACTCAAATTAATTTATCAGAATCAGAAATACTTTATTATTCCCCAAAAAGGACATATTTCTCAATCCTCATACAAGTTTAGCTGTAGAGCTTCAATGTCTGTGTTAGAATTTGGCTATAATTACTCTCTTTAGCATTGTATGCCATAATATGTTCTATGCAAATTACTGATTGTCTACTATACTATACTTTTTTGTTAAATTCTCTGGCTGTAACCACAGATTCTCTTTTCCCTCTCTTTATGTCTGCTTTGCTTTAGACAAATGTCTTTAGGTCAACACACACACACTTTGTTACTACATTCCAATGTTTTCTGCATGAATCAGGACCTGGCCTGTTCATGACCAGAGGTAACTAGCCAATAGGACTTGGTTATGTCCAGCTCTCCTTTGAAGAGGCGGATCGAGCCAAGGAGATAATGCCCATCACACCATAATCTCAGGGCTCTTTGAAGACTGAGACCCAGAGAGAGGTTTTTGTCTGCGCACCGGTCGCCTGGCAATTAACAATATGTTTTCTGTTTTCAGTTATCTTTAGCACTATGCTGCTGTCAATGTACCTTTAGGACAACTCGCAAGATTTGACAAAACAGTGTATGTATACATATTCATGCATGTGTTCTTAAAAGCAAAAATATGATAATAGAGAAGTAAAAGGTTAAAAACATTTTTACTTTTGGACTCTTGCTTTCAAAATATGATAATTTCTCGCAGCAAAAAATGACTGGTTCACGTGCTTCATGTATCCCAACAAAATTAAATCAATAAAAATCATCATGCCAAAAGATGGCAGCAGGATTTATTTGTAATTTTCTAAATTAAATCTATTCCCAAGCTCTCATGTTTTGTGAATTATTGTTGTTTCAACGGCTTTGCTATGTATTACAATATATTTTTTATTTATTTATTGTGTAGCATGTTTGATTCTTTGTTTCAGTTTTGCTTGATTTGTTGGTCCTCTTTGTAGGTAACTTTTAAGAAAATGTTATCACAAATACAAAGGATACTCAGAAAAATAAGTAGAAAATGTTTAGAACTAAAATAGATTTTGTTATATGAAGGGACAAATATAGTTGTGTAACAACAAGCTAAACAAATCATCAAAATGAAAGTGCTCTTACAGTGGGATAGGACTTCATATTGATTAGGTTAGCCAGAGAAGATACTGAAACAGTGCAATGCACAAGCACCACAACTTTCAGTTGAATATGAATAGAAGCAATCACCAAATATGAGGACACTAAGACATCTGTATGGTGTTGTTTAAATGAGCAGACAATGCCACTTTGCCACAGGCTGGCGGACTGAACACAGCATCAAGGTCCAATGCATGTCTTCTGAGCTCTTCTCTTTCCCCACATGTAACTGTCCAATCAGTCGTTTGTTTGATTTCCTATTTGTGCGAGTTTCGTACACAGAGATGGAGATTTTGCACTGCTCCAGTGGAAACTCTGGCAGGGAAAACATGAGGACCTCGTTGAAAACAGTCACTGGGCAACTGGTCACTGCAGAGGTTTTCTGGTACCTCAGCTTGCTCCGATTGCACTGCAGGCTGATCCTGGCATACAGGGCTGTACAGCAGAGACACAGACACATCTAATACATAAGGATATTCTCCAAATGTATGCATAAACAGTACAACTGGGGACTTCATCTTTGTACATTACCAGAATCGTGGCACATATCTGTGAGGACTGTTTTGACCTTCAACAGACCGACCTCAAGCCTCTGGGAGGTGGGAAGAAACCTCAATGACATCAGAACCTCTCCGACAAGATCCTAAACATTGCATAAAAAAACTAAACATCAGCATTATGTCAAAATTACTGAAACTTCTGCAGGCACTAAAGTGCTCAAGGAGTTCAATTAAAAGAAATAAGTAGATAGAATGATGACTACAAATGTTTATTTCAGGACAATTTCCTGATTGTTTCATAAATCATTGGTTAAACTCAAGTTACACTATCTCCCCTCTGTACCTTCTGGGGTTTCTGCAGATGCTCTTGTATTTCCAGGGGATAGGAGAGGTCCAACTGTCCCAGAGGAACCCTCACCTCTCCCAACACTGTGTGTCTAGAGAATTTATCGAAGTCTCGCACCTGAGATGATAGAAACAAGCAGTTTAGTAAGAAAATTAAACAATAAAAATAATCTTTCTCTCTAAAGCACATTGTTTCTCCTGAATGAAAAAACACTGTATACTTTAATTAATACATCATTTTAAACCCTTGTAATGTTAATACAAGATGACTGAGATGTTATTTTGGTTGATGAGACAATGAGAGAGCATGGGATGTGATTCTGTGCTTTTTAGATAAGGCTGAATGTGAATGTGTCTGTGCCTCGCAGGACCTCCATCCTGAGGTTGATGTTACGAAGGGTGTCTTTGTCTTCCTGCAGGATGCAGCTAAACTGGTCACCAAATAAGGGGTTGCAGCTGCCTTTTATGATGCGAGTGCGCCACTCCTGCATCACCGTCCAGAGCACAGGGGGCGTGACATCACCCTAAAGGATCAAAGTATCCTCAGTATAGATATATTTCTGTAAAGCTGAAGACAAAGAGGTTGAGAAATTCTATACTTTGTATCAACACCTAAAAAAACATTAAGGTTTATAGAAGCTTAAAAGTTTTTGTCTCCATCAGAGAATAGTTATACCAGCATGAACATATATGTGCATATGGAATTACCTCTTCTTCTTTTGAGTATTCCAGTTCGACTCCCTCTGATCCACCCAACATGAGGAGTATTTTAACAAACGGGTGAAGGCTTGTGGTCGTGCTCGGGTTTGAAAGCCCTTCAGCTTGCAACACTGTGACCACCAGACGAGACTGAAGCTGGTCATGGTACACTGAGAAACGCAGCGAGCCGTCGACCTGACCCAGGACAAATATCAGTTTAGTCTCTTTTAATTGGAATCTTTCAGCTGACACACTGTCTATTGGACCCTAAAAGTGTGTTTAACACCCTGGTTATTTTTTAACTGCTCTGCAGGTTTCTGGTGTGTGTTAGCACAACGTCAAGGAGGAAAGACATCAGAATCATATGACAGAAGCAGCTGCTGCCATCACTCTGGAGGTTCAAGGTAAGTTAAAAACTATCTGGAGTTCATCGTTCTGCAGAAAGAACCATTATTCACAGCTGGAAAACATTAAGGACAACTGTCCTTCTTCCCAGGAGCCGATGACTCAGCAAGATCCCCCCACAGATCAAAGATCAAAAAGTTACATCTCACTACTAAAAGGCTGTTTGAGATACTTATATTTACTTTGTAGGATGTGGTGGGGCCAAAGTTTTTTCTGTTAGACACAGAGTGTGCTCTCGTCATCCAGATGTGCTCAGTTTTTTTTGGTTGTGAGTTTTCTTTAGACTGGGCTAGCTCTCCACAGGTGCTTTAAGATCCCATAAGACTGATATCTGGAAAATTTAGAGGTCAGATGCACCCTTCAGGCTCTTTGGCCTATTTTCTATTATTTTTAACATTGAAGCTGCAGGTTTAGGGGGGTGCTGTTGGCCTACTTTGTGGCTGTGGAGGGATATGCATGTATATACACATGAGACCACAGTGCGGAACACTGACACCTGTTGCTCACCTTACCTGGGAGTGATCATAAAGTTATGGCTGATTGGTGTATGTTCTGATATGTAAAACCTCCACTTGAAAGAGGGTGTGCTCTTTATCTAACACGACTCTTAGCGCCTCAGTGAAGAGAACAAACACTGTACATTGGATAGATGCCAGTTTTCTGAAGGAAATTTCAGTATGTAGTACCTTTTTAGTGGTTTCTTGTTCTCTTTCGTCTCCTTCTGATAGGATGGACTCTGAGGAGGGAAAGGAGGCCTGAGTCAGACAGCGACTCAGTCTTTGGGCTTCTGTTCCAACATCCTCCACCTGTAAAATGCATGTACATTTTTTCACTTTTTCATAGCACCTACAGTCTATATCTAACGTCTTCTGTAAGCTGTTCATGACTCTTTGTGTAAGTTACTATCTGCAACACACCTCTGAATTCTTCACATTAACTGCAAAAAGAGAGTCTAGTATTTTACAATGAAAATTATTCTGTAGTACTGGCGGACTGTCCAGGGTGTACCCTGCCTCTCGCCCTGCCTCTCGCCCGGGATGGGCTCCAGTTCCCCCCGCGACCCCATAAGGGAATAAGCGGTATTGATGGATGGAATTATTCTGTAGTTTATCTTTTTTTTCTATCTTAGTTTAGGCAAAACATATGAAGCTATGGCTGATTTCACATAGGGCATTTATTTCATGTTCTAAGTTTTATTTAATGTTAATTCATGTCGGTCATAATATGTGAAGGAAAGAAAGATTCTGTACAGTAAAGAGTTTTATATGACTCAAAACTCACACCCATCTAATGGCTTTCTTACCTGTGCTCTAAAAAATATCTGTTTATTCACAAATACAGCTGAATGAATCCTTTTTTAGGTCAGATTTTGGAGGTTTTTCCAGTGAGAGCAAACACTGTTTTGATTTAAAAGGTCAAGCGTCTGCTGTTAAATCACATGTTTTCTAACTAAATAAATGACCTGCATGAGTTAGTTGGTATGAAATGATAATGTTAAGATTTTTTTCAAAGTAAAGTTATGTTAGGATCCCTTTCATGTTCTGGAGACAGAAACATGTGCCCTGAAACTGTGTGATGTTTTCAAACTGTGTCCCATTGTAACTGAGTTCCCCCTCACCTTCATACTGGGAGGTGCTGAGTAGTTTGTTGTGGCTGTTGGCTTTTCATCAGAATACAGCAGATCATTGGTCACTGAGAAAGAATCACAGAACAATGAGACTTTGTTAAATTTCCAGAGAGTTGGCAAATAAGTGCAGTGATTTATTGAAACATGCAAAACGATTTTGAACAATTCTGAAGAGCTGCTTCCTCCTCCATCCGGAAGCCTCTCCAGCAGCTCTTTACTTCAAGGAGGCTCGAGGAGCAGCTCTCCAGCTTCTTGAAGGACGTCCCAAAGCTCTGCTCTGGATGCTGCTGCTGCCTTTTGGGGAGGATTCATCCCTCCATCAGAGCTGGGCTTCAGTCCACTTCTGGTTCCTCTGGCAGAGCCACACCTTTCCTCCCTGTTTCCTTCCTTCAGAGGGGCTTCTTGACAGCCCCCCTCCATGGAGAGCATTTCTGATGAGGCCACCAGGAGATGGTCAGCTGGAGGTCCAGATGCAGCTCTCAGCTCCTGTTCAGCTCTCTGCTGGATCTGCTCCTCTTTCTGAAGGACCTCACTTTCAGGTCCTCTTCATCTGCTGGATTAGAGAGTTTTTCAGGCCCAGCTCTTCTTCTTCTGTCCTCCACTGGTCCAGTTTCCTCAGATGTTTTAAGGACTCACTGCTCACCAGGCTGAGATCTGCCCAGTTTTCAGCCAGCAGCTCTTTGGGAATCCTCAGAAATCCTGTTTCCTGTCTGTCAGACTGGGTTTTCTTTGGCCTTTTTCCCATCAGCTACAGAAATGGAACAAATGATGTGTCTCTGTGACAGGCTGCTGCTGACAATGAGCCTAAAGATCCACTTTAAGCTGCTGCTCTCATGATTGGACACAGCACTGGCTCATCCCTTGAGTTAGATGTAGCTTTACTCCTTGAAAGCAAAATATGACTCCATTAAAGTTCAAAATATGCTTTTCTTACCAGTATCTTGCTGCCTGGATGTGCTGTGAGTCCGTGAAAAGCATCTGGAGATCTGCCAGGCCAAGATGCCCAGGGCCAGCAGGAGGAGAACAACAGAAATTCCCAGAATGCAGTACTTAACCACATCTGGGAATGGCATCCTGAGCTCTCCAGCGGCTGAAAGCACGGGATGGTCTATGATAGTCACCATGACTCCTTCATGTGGTCTCTACATACTCTGCAGCTTGAGAAAACACCACTATTAGAAACACGTGATTTGTTCTTGTTGGAATAACTGCAGCATCACTGATTTAATTATGATTATATGCATCAAAGTACTTCATACAAAGCAATAATTTAGAACTAGCTGCTTTTTTAATTATAAAAGCATGTTAGTTTGCATCATGATTAGACATTAAAAAAGATGAGATAACAATTTTCAACTGACAACAATTAAATGTTGTTGCTTCAAATACTTCCGTTATGCATTTGCATTTGTTTACATGCTAATATAACATTAAAAATAAAGTCTCAGTCAGGTTGATTAATCTATATCCCCTATACGTTACAGTTACAGGTGTTTCAGGTTCTCATATTAATACAATCTACATAAATAAATGAGGATAAAAGAAAAAAAATGTTAATCCTAATATCTATCAAATCAATGTGCGAACACACAATGAAAAGTCCATTATTAATCAGAGTGACGTTGACTTTAAGCAGAAAAAGAGCTTTTCAGGCTGTCAAAGCGTCCTCGTCTGGCCAAACAATAAACCTGATTTTTATCTGATTGAGCCAAATTCTCCTGAACTGAATGACCAAAACAAGCTGAAGCTGATGCCCAAAATATTTGCCAACGGATCATCTGACGTGATAAACATGTGAGGTATCCATTTTTAAAGAACAGACTTCGGTTCATGTTTGTCCAACACATCTTCAAAGAAATGCTTTTCATGCTTCCATTTAACCGAGACTTTGCATTTTTTCATTTGTTACTAAATACACCACAAACAGTCTGGATTTCAGTCTTTTAAAAGCCACCATCTTCTCTAAGTGACTAAGATCAATTTGGCATCAGGTTACAAACCTGTATTCTCACTAATGAGTGCATCCTTGTTCTCCAGGAACAAAACTTTCTACCGTTGCTTCTTGGTTGTAAAGACCTGATTACATCCTATCGGATACAATTTAGTCAAATTAAACTCGACCTCCTGGCTTTCTATTCAAATTACCAGCAAGGATGATATAAAAAAAGTGAAAAGTCCATCGATATTTCCAGCTCTAAGAAAGGAGGACCTGTTATTGAACTCAAAACTCTTTCTCAACAGAGATAAAAATAAAGAAAAAATCTATTTAATACATGATATCTGTTACAGTTTTTCGCTCGCATGACAAAACTAAGTTAAAGTACAGATAAACATTTACCTGAAACAAGTAAGAGAAGCTCATTTGTTATTTCTGCTCCGGGGCAGATGCTCCATCTTGTGCTATGAATCCATGCCGTGAGCTCTTCAGTAGCAGCGGGGACAAAAGAACTGGCTGAAAGGCAAATTCAAACTAGTCTTTTATCATATAACTGTTGCTCCTGCTTTGCAAACTCCAACACCCTCCCTCCCTCTGTCTGTTCTCATCGTGCACATTCAACGCATGACTTCCTCGCCAAACAGGTTGGACTAGCTCTGTCTAAAAATGTGAGGGAGCATCTTCTGATCATACACCTGCTTTCTTCCTTTTAAAAGTCAAAGTAGTTTAAAATGAGATAGAGGTGGAAAAGATAAAGTATGCCACACGTGTTTGAACAGCTGTTTAATTATGTAAAAATGAATCTGAATAACATCCAAACACTTTATTAGCTTGTTTTAAGTTTTTACCTGAAGAAGGGACCCTTGGTAATAATTTTATTTTGTTAATTGCTCCAAAAGCAGCTGCAGGGAGGTTTTATAAACTAAGAATGATGCCAACCTGCAGCAGGTTAAGACTACTGACGCACAGGGATGACTTCTGACTGCATTTATTCCAAAGGATCCTGTCACTGTCTTAAACACTCAAGACCCTGTTTATGTGAGGCGTGCATGAAGTAAGAGGAAATGACTGTGTCACAACAATAGGAGAGAAAAGGTCAACACATGAGAGATAAAGATTAGATACCACACATTCCCATCTCAGGTATGAGGAAACAAAATATTTTTTGACTTCCTGATTTAACTCTGTGACAAAGTTAACTTTGAATGAAACATCTTCAAAGGAAAAACAATAGTTTATCTGACATAACTCTGTTTTTAAAAAGGCTTTTCAATACTTAAAGGGCAAAGAATGAAACAAAAGTGCTTTACCCAACTCAGTCAAGTAGGTCCCCTCTTTTCATTCTACACAAAAAAACAAATCATCCCAAAATAAAGAAATCTGCAGTAAAAAATCTACTAACAGGGAGGCCTTCTAAAACTGGTGACCTACATACTGTCAATAAAAGCTCTTCATAATAAGGGTTACCTTCCTAATTACTTTTGAGTCTGTTAATATGGAGAACACAAGTAAACAAAATTTGAATCTGAATGCATGGATCTGATTAAATTGATTCCAATCTGATTAATCTGATTCCAGGCTGGAAGGTTGGCAAGAACTGTTATTACCTAGGCCAGGATGCAGCCTCCATCCTTTACATCTAATCCTTAACTTTCTGGGAGATGCTGGGGCTGGGCTTCACTGAGAGGTTAGAAGTGCATCGAGCAGGACATTAAACCTCTAAAACTCTGTTCTCTGTTCAGGAATGACAGGAAATATACAGAATTTGAGATCTTAATCAGAAATAATGATGTCCTAATGATGATTGTTTTTTTTTTGTAGTGAAGTAGAATGTTTGAAAATGCTTTAATAACAATAATAACTCTATTTTTGTGTTCAAATATCATTTGGGATACAGAGCTTTTACATACTGAAGTAATATAAATATCAGGAACACAGTTATTCTGGAACAAAGTAGCTCATTTAGGACTGAGGCCAACAGCACATTTATTTAACAGCATATATATTATTGCCTTTTATCTAACTGCTCAGCAGAATACAACAAAAAATTATTTTTATTCGAATATGCACTGAAAGCTGAGACAGCTGTTTTAGAACAAATGCATGTTTAACATCTCTTAACAGGGATTTCAAAAAACAATCTGGACACAATACCTAAAAAAATGACAATCGTCATAAAAAGTGCATAAATTAGATGTTGAATCGCTTTGTTGGTGAAAGATGCCACAAAGGAAACATTGTTTTTCCTTTAAACGCTGAATGTTTACTTCCAGAGTTTTTTAATACCTTTTAAATCGCCTCTTTTAGGCTTGAATTAGCAGAGAATAATCTTATTAAAGCTAAGTTGAGTTGCTGCATAAAGTCCTTCGAAACAATTTCACTTTAAACATTAAAGCTGCTTCTTTACAACTCCAGAAAACTATTGCTCCTGAATATTTGTAACAATCGCATTTTTTAACGCTGATGAGCACGTTTTAAACGTCATCATCATCCTCCTATTTGGACCGAGCCGATGCGCAGATCACCATGGCAACTGTTCTCCAGTAAAGTTCAGAAATGACCCGTGATCCTTTTCAGTCAGCCCACCAATCACTGATAAGACGGAGGAAATACTCTCCTCAGGACTCAACGGGGCCTGGAAAGAAGCATAAACAGCATCTGTGCACCCCATCCAGGACGTTCAAGGTGGAAAATCCTAAAAAAAAGTCTGAACTTTTTAGACAGGTGGTAAAACAGCTGTCTGTGCTGGGGGAGCGGGTTCTCACCTCAGACCCCCCCATGTCGGTGCGGACCCAGCCGGGGTGAATGGCCATACAGAGAATCCCATCTGGCTCCAGGTCGACGGCCATACAGCGGCTCACCATGTTCAGGGCGCTCTGAAATGAGCAGCAGGTTTTCCATTAAAAACACAAAACAGATACCCAAACAGCCAATTTCCCTTTAAACACTCCAAAAACCCGATAAAACTCTGAACTTCTCCTCTAGTGAGCAGACAAATGTCCATTTACATACACCAAAAAAGAGCAAAATCATCATAAAAAACATTTTACATTACATATCAACGTAAAAAAAACACTCATATTTTAGGATTTGTTTGGCTGAAATCTGTCTCAAAGCAACAATATCAAGACTGGGAAAATAGGAGCCCCTACAATACCTTAGATGTCCTGTAGGGGTACCACTTGAAGTTGTTGGCCCTCTCGCCCCAGTTCAGCTCCACAGAGCCCAGCAGAGAGGTCATGTTGACCACAGCCGCCCTGCGGATGCCCATGGCCCCTCCTCTGGACGCAGCTTGCTTCAGCAGAGGCAGAAAAGCCTGGCCGGGACAGAGAAAGCCTCCCCTGGAGCTGCGTGATGCTACAACCACCAACCTGACACTTCATTTAGCTTTAACAATTCACCATGCAAATAAATAAACACAAACAGTACAGTCCCACATGCTTTACCTCGGTTCATGTGTTAGTGCTGCCCCCTGCTGGCTGCACCTAGACATCACACACTCAGAATAATCCATGAAGCCACTCCCTTTCATCTCTGTTCTGAACTGATGCTTTCGCTGCCCTGACCTTTGACCTTTGACGTTTGACCTGCTCACTGAGGCCTGCAGAGTCTGAGATGCGTCTGTTGGGCTCCAGATGTTTTTAACTGGCCTTTAACCTCCGGATTGAGCAGGACTGCTGGTGTCTTTCCTCCTTGGCTTTGCGTTAACACACCCGAAAGCAGCAAAGTCAACAAACTTCTGATTTTCTAAAGCTGCTCATACTATCAGAGGCTCAGTAATCTGGGAACTGATCAGCGGCTGCTGGGAACAGGACACAAACTGGGTTTCTAAACATGAGCACATTTCCCAGAAGACAGAAAGAAGACGGATATAAAGCAGGAACCATAAAAAGTTGGATCTTTTGGCTGAGAAACTCTGATTCTTATGGAGGCGTGTTGCTTTTTGTCATCACGCTGCTCGTGTAGTGGTGTTGTGTGGTCTTTTGTGAGTCTTGGGTTGGGCTGAGCCAACTCCTGTCTGCCTGGTCACCTCACTCTAAACACCATCCCTCTGGAAACGTCAGTTTGTGCTCATCCGTACATATCTCAACGCTTTTCTTTCCCTCCAGCGGCCCGACAGACTCCGTCAGACCGGCTCTGGCTCTGTGAGCCGGGTTCAGCTGAGCTGCGACAGCTTTAAGGCCCACAGGAAGCTTCAGCTCTGCCCGGCTCACCGTTCAGCCCTTACAGGAGGGCGTCCTTCAGTGAGAATCTGCCCTGCGGACTCTCCTCTGATCAGCGCCGGGAGCTGCTGTGCAGCAAATCAAAAAGTTTTAATGAATATTTATGACACGCAGGCTGGTCCAGGATTTGGGATTTTCTTACGTGGGAGTGACAAGGTCATTGTTTTGAGTTGGTTTAATGGGGATGAACCACTGGAGTGCGCTTCCCCCGGGGGATCGGCAAAAACAGAAGCACGGCGGATTGATTTAGCTTCTCTCTGAAGCAAACTGAACTTTTAAAGCAGGGGGTGTCAGACTCCTGTCCTTGTTGGGCTGCTGTCCTGCAGGTTTTAGAGGTTTCCCCTGTTTCATCGCTTATGATTCACATCATAGAGCCGCTAGCGCTAGCATAGCAGCCGTTAGCAGACCGGTGCAAAGCTCCACAGTGTCCAGAGGCCTGGAGTTCGACCCCCCTGGTTTAAAGGGTCAGTACCTTGGAGTGTGCAGTACCTTGGTGATCATCAGGGGGGCGACGGCGTTGGTGTGGAAGTTTTCCATCATCTTCTCCGCGGTGACCGAGTGGAAGTCGGCCACCAGGTTGATCCCCGCGTTGTTGATGAGGCAGTTCAGGCCGTCCTCCCCCACCAGCCGGCCCACCTCCTCTGCACACTGCTCTATGCTCTCCTGACTCACTACGTCTACACAGGACACACAAGCCTCAACTCAACAAAACGTGTCTTTAAAAAATAAACCGACCCACTAGAAACACACCAAAAGCTCTCCCATCTGCCCTCGATTTTGGGTGTCCTGTTGCCTTTGGAGATCAGATCTGGACAATGTGGTCATCTAGACTTCCAAACAGACATTTTCAGACTCTAAAAAGGTGAAATTTGAATCTAAAATCTATTTCAGATACACTACACAATCAGAGGTGTTCAAAAAACAAAGGTGGTGTTACAGGAAAAAAGTTTAAAAAAGGTCCTGAACCTTCACACTGACAAAAAGCTGTTAATGCAACTGTCTCTTTTTCATCATTCAGCATTACGTTTTAGTGAGTTTGTTTGCACTTCATTGTGATAATTTGCATTTAATAATCTAATCAACACACATCTGAGGCATTTTTCATTACACTTGGATTCTTTTTAGTCAGATTTAATGATTTCTTTTAGATCTTTTTGGACATTTAAGCTCTAACTCTCCATTTTTCTGTTGTTTCTTTGTGTGAAACTTTCCATCTCCAACAAGCCATCTCCATGTGCTTTAAAAGATACAGAACTGAATCCAATTATACTTTCACTCGTTTATGGAGGGATTTGGCTGTTTTCTGTATTTTTGTTGCTGTGATTCTCTGAAGTCTCTGACTTTTTTGTGTCTCTATGTGGTCATGTATATAGTTAATATTTCTGTTTATTCTGAGATGCTCCAGCTTAAAAATGACTCTAAATAAATGATGATTCTTCATGCATTTTAATCATATTTGGAACACACTCTCACGCTGCTTTTCTGAATTATTTTTTGGGGAGTTTATTTCTTGGAAACATAATCAGGTTATTGGTCCCATCTGTTTCACATGTGTACAGATGTGTTATTAACATGGAATTTGATCCTAATCTGAGCCCTGTCCACTATCTGAGCAGTTTGAGCATGTTGGGTGTCTTACTTTGGTCTTTTTACAACTGCTTTAGTATTGTTTTTTTTTAACCCTACTTCGATTATTTTTAATCCACAAAATAATGAAAAAATATTAAGAAGTTTTTTTTGTTGTTGGTATTGTCCAGTTCTGTGTTAGATGGATGTTTGGCACATTTGGGTTGTTTTGTGAGCTTGTTGGCCTTTAAAAACGTTTGCGTACGCTGGGAGGATTATTGTGATGCGTTTTGTGTGTTTCCCTGCTAGTTCTGGCTCTCGATCTTACCCAGAGGTACTATGTGGACGTTGGGATGCTTCTTTGCCAGCTCTTGGAGGGTCTGGGTGAAAAGGACACAAGTGTCATCAGTCAGCCACAAACATCTGGGGGAAATGGCGACCTCTGCTGGCGGCTTTAATTCTGCCCCGTTTTTCTACTTCTGACCTATTTGCTGCTATTTAAGCCACGGGTCAGGGGTAAGTGATGCTTTCAGGATCAGCAGCATCAGGGGGGGGGGGGGACCCGGACGTGTCTGCGGTTACCTCCGCGGCTCCGGGGTCTCTGGCCGTGGCTATAATCTTCCCGGGTGCAAATCCCCCGCCGGCCAGGGTCTGGACTATCTGCAGGCCGAGCCCGCGGCTCGCTCCGGTGACCAGCACCGAGCCGCAGCTCCGGAAGTTGGCGGCTCCGCTCATGGCTGAAAATGTCCGTGAACGCGTCGCCCCGCGGTCCCGAGAGTGGGCTCTCTGCTCTGGTGGGTGCGTCAGCTGATCAGCCGATCAGCTGATCCGGTCACGCCACTCTTCCGGGGTGACGTAATCGACGTAACCAGTTTCCAGCAGAAAGACGCAGCTGTCAAACCCACAACTTATCCACAACCAGTCTGATCCCAAAGGCAGATGGGTGCACCTATGTGGGTGTTCAGAACCTTTTAGAGCCCGTTCTTTCTGTGGAACCTTCCCATAATTCCTTGCGCACAAACCAGCGACAGTACTCACCAAAACAGACTTGTTTTGCCTAGGTTAACAAGGTTTTCAACTATTTATATTTATTCATACGCGTGTGTATTTGCTGTGAAGGTAAAATATTCAATAAATACATGAAAATGGAAGCAAGATTAATGATTTGTCCAAATGCTGTCCTGCTTGGTTTAGATGTTTCTCTTATTCAAGACATCAGATTCAAGTCAATACCACCTGAGCTTTTTTGTGCAGATTATTTAACGGTGTGTAAATGCAGATAAAAATCCATACCTGCAGAACAGCCATCCCGGAGGATGTTTGACATCTTGGAAAATAATGTATACAAATGAAGTAAATAAATGAATAGATGAACTTAACACATAAATGGATAAATGGACTTTGGTTCTTGTTATTGTTTTCTGTGTACATTTTTGGCTTATCGTAAATCTCTCTGACTAGATCGTGACACTGAGCGGAGCTTCCTTTTCTGTACATGTAAATCTACGGTTTCTTTCCCTGGAGCGTCATCATCTTCTCGCATATGTCTGCCTCTCTACTTATAGACAACCCTCTTTTATGCATATGTCAGCTCTGTCTGCTCTGAATTATCCATGAGCTCTGAGGTGCCCAAGCTAACAGCAAAACCACACACAGCTGCTCAGTTTGAAACCCCAAGCTCATTTACTTTTAACGACCTGTAATTTGTTTACGGGGCTGGAGGTCACACACTTATGTCCTCTTTAAGGCAAACCTGGTGAAATTAGACCTGAGAGGATACATTTTGACAACCATTAAGTGAAAATTTAGCTGTACATAAAAAAAAGCCATTTTGGAAAACCTAAAACTAAACCTGGGATGGACAAAGTCAATCATTACTATATATATATATATATATATACACTATATTGCCAAAAGTATTTGCTCACCTGCCTTGACTCACATATGAGCTTAAGTGACATCCCGTTCCTAATCCATAGGGTTCAATATGACGTCGGTCCACCCTTTGCAGCTAGAACAGCTTCAACTCTTCTGGGAAGGCTGTCCACAAGGTTTAGGAGTGTGTTTATGGGAATTTTTGACCATTCTTCCAGAAGCGCATTTGTGAGGTCGCACACTGATGTTGGACGAGAAGGCCTGGCTCTCAGTCTCCGCTCTAATTCATCCCAAAGGTGTTCTATCGGGTTGAGGTCAGGACTCTGTGCAGGCCAGTCAAGTTCATCCACACCAGACTCTGTCATCCATGTCTTTATGGACCTTGCTTTGTGCACTGGTGCACAGTCATGTTGGAAGAGGAAGGGGCCAGCTCCAAACTGTTCCCACAAAGTTGGGAGCATGGAATTGTCCAAAATGTCTTGGTATGCTGAAGCATTCAGAGTTCCTTTCACTGGAACTAAGGGGCCAAGCCCAGCTCCTGAAAAACAACCCCACACCATAATCCCCCCTCCACCAAACTTTACACTTGGCACAATGCAGTCAGACAAGTACCGTTCTCCTGGCAACCGCCAAACCCAGACCCGTCCATCAGATTGCCAGATGGAGAAGCGCGATTCGTCACTCCAGAGAACGCGTCTCCACTGCTCTAGAGTCCAGTGGCGGCGTGCTTTACACCACCGCATCCGACGCTTTGCATTGCACTTGGTGATGTATGGCTTGGATGCAGCTGCTCGACCATGGAAACCCATTCCATGAAGCTCTCTGCGCACTGTTCTTGAGCTAATCTGAAGGCCACATGAAGTTTGGAGGTCTGTAGTGATTGACTCTGCAGAAAGTTGGCGACCTCTTCGCACTATGCGCGTCAGCATCCGCTGACCCCGCTCCGTCAGTTTACGTGGCCTACCACTTCGTGGCTGAGTTGCTGTCGTTCCCAAACACTTCCATTTTCTTATAATACAGCTGACAGTTGACTGTGGAATATTTAGGAGCGAGGAAATTTCACGACTGGATTTGTTGCACAGGTGGCATCCTATCACAGTTCCACGCTGGAATTCACTGAGCTCCTGAGAGCGACCCATTCTTTCACAAATGTTTGTAAAAACAGTCTGCATGCCTAGGTGCTTGAATTTATACACCTGTGGCCATGGAAGTGATTGGAACACCTGATTCCGATAATTTGGATGGGTGAGCAAATACTTTTGGCAATATAGTGTA
>JABUIW010000140.1:160250-181758 GCA_013363375.1 Menidia beryllina | reverse complement strand
TATGTATGTATGTATGTATGTATGTATGTATGTATGTATGTATGTATTGAAAACTAAGGCAAAACAATCACAAAGTCCACAAAAACACACACACAACAACAAATAAAAAGAAAAACAGAAAATGCCTGACATCATTCCACTATGCAGCTATCCATTTCTTGTCATATTTGTGTTATTTCCTCTTTGTTTGACTGGATTAAAAAACTGTTTCTGGATCCTTAACGTTATGAGTCAAGACATGAAAAACAACAGGAAAGCAAATATTAACATACTTCAGGGGAGGGAGGCAATCTAAATGTGATTACAACCTTTTCATGACGAGTTTAATCAGGATTTACAGTCCAATAACTTGTTCTTTTGGCTTACACAAAAGAGAATATTTGAAATGATTACATTTCGAAAGGTCAGAACAAATCTGCCGAATGTAAATACACTTTTTCTAGTCAGTGTGATGAATCTCTCCGCTGTTCGCTTTAATATTTCATCTTTATTAGATTACAAACACTGACAAAATCAAACGAAATTGATGTCATATGACATTTATGAGCATGAATACAAAGTGAGTTGTTTACAAATTTGGCAGTTCATTGTTTGCGCAAGTCAGTTTTCAAATATTGAAGCAAAGATGGAGGAGCAGAGGCTGGAGTGACAGCACAGCTGATGGAGTTTATGCAGCACACAGATGGTCTCCCTGGCAGCCCTCTGAGTCCAGGTTTTCTTAAAGCTCCTTTTGCTGGGGAGCAGCAGAAATCCCACCAGGTCACTTAATTTGGAATTTGGCGGCTGCGCCTCCATTCGCAGGCTTCTTTCGTTTGCTGCCAAACACAGGCGATGAGCGGGGACAATGTGTGCTGACTGAGACGGGGAGCTCTCTCTGCCCGGGCTGAGCAGAGATGCTAGCGAGCTTTGGTCTCTGCAGACAATTCAACGCTGCAGATGGTGTGTCTTGTAATCACTAAAACATCTGCAGGCTCACAAATAAAAAGCGAGGAGCGACCGAAGCACGCAGAGCTGGAGGATAAACTCCATGGTCACGGAGTGGAAGTGAATGCTGTTTAAGGCTTTTCAGAGACACTGATGGCCTGACGTTGACTAACTGGGGCCTCTCTGAGTTTATCAGCTGATATTCATATTCTTTCAGTTTATTTTAAGGCTCTTCAGTGTTGCATGGTGGTTCACAGAAAGCGGGTTGCCGGTTCAAATCCTGGCTGGTTGTGTCTGTGTGGAGTTTGCATGTTCTCCCCAAGCATGTGTGGGTTCTTCTAGAGCAGGGGGGAGGGGGGGGCAGACTCCTGTCCTCTATGGGCCGCTCTCCTGCAGGTTTTAGAGATTTCCCTGTTTCACATCAACGAGCCGTTAGCAGCAAAGTTCCACAGTGTCCAGAGGAGATCCAGTTTCATCAGAAGCAGGAAAATGTCAAAAACCTGCAAGAAAGTGGCCCAAAGAGGACTGGAGTTTGACACCGATGCTGTAGAGGACTCTGGTTTCCTCCCACAGTCCGGCAGAGGTGCTACATGGCTCGTAGGAGTGGGTGGGTGGGCGTGGCTGTCGGGGGTGTGTCCCCCCTCTCACCCAGTGACAGCTGGGACAGACTCCTGCCCCTCTGAGCCCTTCTAAGAATGTACATTCAGGATATGTTTCAGATATTTTGGATGTTTCCCAGGCTGCTGCTGAGCGAGCACACAGCTGGAAGGTTGCTGGTTCAAATCCCGGCTGGTTGTGTGTGTGTGTGGAGTTAAATGGAGACGTTAAATTGTGCATGGTTTCCTGTCTCAGTGCCCCCCCCCCCCCACCTTTGATGGTATAAGTGAGTATGAAAAATGGATGCATCTCAGCTTGACTGGTGAGCTCAGCAACGCAATAATCTGCTTCTGCTGGTTTGAATGTGCTGCAGCTGGAGCCGGCGCGTGCACGTCCTGCGCGTGCACGACCTGCACGTGCACGTCCTGCGCGTGCATGACCTCCGGGTGCGAGGTGGCGTTCACTCGGGTTTGTGGGAATAAGTGAGAATGTGGGTTGGAACATCCTTTTCACTTTTAAATTCACGTGAACTATATTTAAAGAAATCATGAATAAATAAGCAGGGTTCCTTTGGCCAATGAATAAATCATGGACGTTATCCTCTTATGTTCATATTCTTTTCCCTCTCTGTGCTCGGCACAGTGAGTCGGGCTGCCTCCAGCCTTTATTACGATGCCTCAGCACAGCTGGATACACATGATTAAGTGTGTTTACACGCACTACAGTCGCCTGTCACGCCTGCATCTACTCAGCCACTTGCTCATTGAGTTAGTTCTTATTGGGAATGTGAATAAGAGCCCTGCGTGATGCAAGATGCGGCTGATTTTGGGATCCTGAGGGAACTCCGTTTTACCAGAGCGAGACAGGAAATTATGCAAATCACTGGAAAGCATATTACCGCCCTGAAACAAGAGGAAATTACCTCTGTGCCCAGCACAGTGCATTTAGGAAATTATATGATGAGAACATGATTTTTTTTTTTGTAGATTTACCTTGAAAAATATGAATGAATCAGCCACCTAATGAGGAGCACACCCTGAAATCAGCTCTGAGTCCACTGAGTGTCGGTTATGGGGGAGAAATTAAGTAATCTGAGGGGGGTTCCTCGCTCATTCACAGCTGTGTGGCAGCAGGCATCCATTTATGAGAAGCACAGTCTGTGTCCCAACACTTGTGTTTTTGGAGATGCTTCAGAGGTTAAACGTTAAAGTTTTAGAGGCTTCAGAACAATATCACTTCATCAAGAAGCTGTTTTTCTATAGGATGAGCTCCAGTACACACAATACATCCCCAGGAGTCTGTGGAAAGAGATGGTGGGATCTGCCTGCCAAAATAATTTTGAGAAGAAATTAAGTAAAAAATTACTCAAATGAAAAGAAAAAAAAAGGTATATATATTTGACAGCATTTGTGTTTGTATGAATGAGTTCATATTATCATAATGTTCATAGAGAGCAAAGAATGAGCAGAAGTTTTATTATATGAACAATAATAGCTTCCTAGGCTGGATTACGACAAATAATGTAGCAAGAATCATAAAAATTTCCTTGATTCTCTGTATTTAAATGGGACTTTTGGTTAAAGGACTCGACCATAAAACACTCAGTGCTGTCCCAGCTCGGTGGTCCTCGGGCTGCTTTAGCAGCTTTGTCCTTTTGCATTGTTTATTTCCTGATATGAAATGGCATTTGCCAACCCTTTGTCAGCAAAAGCCGTTTGATCTGTTGAGCCTCCTCCCTTTTAGACGGGATGATTTCTCAGCTAAATTCTTCTGCCGTGATCTGCATGCTCAGTGCAGCTGCGCGTCCCATGAAGATTTAAATGCCTCTGATTAATTGATGTGGGTTTGCACCGGCTCTTCAGTGAAATGGGAGCTGGTGTGCTTGCTGTATTATTCAGGTTGCCTTAAAAGCATGTCAACTCAATTATAGGGATTTTACTAGAAATACCGTGTCCTGTCCTACTATTTCAGGAACAACATCTCAGCTCCACTGCAGGGAAAACCTCTCATCGCCGATTCAGCCGTTGGAAGCTGAAGGCTGCCAGCGCACGGCTGAAATTCAGCCAAAGTTTTTGGGTTGCTCGCTTTGATCATTGCTGAGGTTCAGCTGGTTAAACTGCAGATGTGTTTCAGGGACACCAAGGAGGATCTGCCATTTAAATCACAAATAAAACAGGCTCATGGACCTTTTTTCTTTTAGATCAAACAGCTACAACTCCCTCTTACTGGTCCCTAATTTAGTTTCAGATCAGATATTTTCAGGATCAGATCTTCAAGTTTCATATCTTTTTGAGGAAATACTTCTTCAGATAAAAGTGGGAACCGATTTGACACTTTGCATTAAAGTGACTGAAAGTGAGTAGGTGTGATTATTTAAGTCGTTTAGGTCAACACTCGACACAAAAAGGGTTAAGAGTGATAAATGCCACTAAACTGATCAGTGTTAAGAGCAATGAGTAGAAGCAGAGATTTCCCATCACCCATAAAGTACCCTCAGTGTCACGGTCACCTCATTTTTATTTAAAGACGTTTTTTAAATCTGTTTGGAATCGTCGAAGCAAACTAATTAGGAGCAAACTGTAAATTTTTTCTTTGAGGCCGACAGCTTTTTTCCAGCCATGTTTTAAGGCTGGAAGTCAGGACTTCCTCAGCAGCTCAGAGGGAGGGGATTATTGTTTTTCCTTTTTGGATGTTTTATTCAGACACTGAGAGACGCCTCGGTGAACGGAATCAAAGAGATCACAACTCTTCACGTCCCTCCAGCCAGAGGACAAACACCATGCAGCAAACGGTGCTGTTTCATGCATTATTTTGAGTCCTCGACGCCATAACTATTGATTTTTCGCTTTAATTCACCATGATTTGTCCAGTTACTGACACCCAGCTGTTAGGAAGCCATGGCAAAAAGGCCATTCTCCCCTAAAGGGGTTCCTCAGAGTTTTTAGACCTGCTACTCAAACAAAATCCCATCCAGACGACTTTATCTTAAGATATTTTATTAATATTTTCAGTTGATATTATCAGCCAAAAACAAATGTTGAAAATGAAAATCTCATCCTGGAAATGGTACACGAGTTTCAATGGAACGAGATAGTTTCAAGAGACAGAGAGGAGGAGGGAAACCCCAGTTTTGAACGCAGTCGACCGAACAGCTTTGTTTGTCTGCATCTAATGCAACGCTGAAGGAGGGAGGAGGAGGAGCCAGCGAGGCCCGGGCCGGGGACGGGGTGGGGGGGGGGGGGGGGCCAGGGGCCAGTTTGGGCTCAGCATGGACGGGGGGCGAGCTGCGAGTCTGAGGAAGTGAAACTAACATTTTCAGAGGAGTCGCTGCGTGCTGACGGTGCACTTATCATTCAAAACCCCAATTCACCACATCAGGAGGGGGGGGATCTGTCGGGAAATGAAGGGGGGAGGGGGGGCGTGTCCGGCGCATGCACCTGGTATATGTTGCCAATCAGCTGGAAGTGGGTGTGGTCTCAGGACAGGAAGTCAAGGCAGGCAGAGAAAACAAAGATACACAAGAGGAGAGGAGAGGAGTCACATGATTGGCTCTTTGCAGAGGACGATCTCCAGCTCGCCGCGGTACAGCTTCCCCCCGTCGGACAGGCTCATGATGCTCTCCTTGTAGCTCTGCAGGCTCTTCGCATCCATCTCCTGAGGAAAAGAACAGGAAGTGGGCATCAAAAACAGTTCTCTGGAGGGTGTGGCGTCTTGGCTGTCCTGCTGCTTTGTGGTGTTATAAAGGGGGTGAACATCTGGACAGGTCGGGTTTTGTCTTATATGGCAGGGGGCTCATCTGAAGGGAGGGAATCGGCTCTCCTCTGGCACCTCTGCAGCTGTTTAGTGCTGCAAACCTGATAAATGGTTTGGTATTCTATTAGAAAAATTGCTGAATTGTCAACAGGATCAGAGAGTGAAGCAGGCAAATGCCATTCAGAAAACAGAAAAAAAAACAGAAAAAAGACTTTAAGTGGGCCAAATGGTGGTCGTCATCACTGCTTTTAAGCATACTTAAAAGCCTTTGAATCCAGCTTATGTTTTATGGTTTAAAAAACTAAGTGACCTCACAGGAAGACAAAGAAGAATACCCCCTGGTGTCTGGTTGTGAATTTACTTTTCAGGTTTAGTGACATTTTATTTTCTTTAAAAAAAAATAAAAAGAAAGATCCTCCAGCTGTGTTTACACCGGCTCATCTATTCAATAATTAACTGACACAGGTTTACAGCTCAGGATCAATTTGATGTTTGACTCTCAATCAGGAGATTAACAGAAATTCATTTAACTGAAAGCATAAGAGAAAATTCATGAACATTTCCCCTTTTTTCCCTGCAGTAACAGAACAAGAGCCAAAGCGAATATAACAGGACATTAACTCCTGAACGTTTCTGTGCTTTGATTTAAATTGCTTCTCCTCCCTCTCATGGTGTTCTCTGAACAGACTGATTTCTCTTGGGCCTTTTAAACACGTCCTGGACGGAAGTGATAAACAGCTAATAAGCTTGGATCTGTGGCTGGTATCAGTAAAGCTTTTGATCTGAGCTCTAAGAACCGGAGCGACACATGCTGCATGTTCCGACATGTGGGCACGGCATGTGGAAAAGGAGGTTTTTTTTTTAAGTGTATTAGGGGCTGAAACGATGGCAGAGATGTTAGACTGTGGCCCGGACGTCATAGCAAAAGTTTGAACTTGAACAAAGCCCAAACTGCATCGATGCACATTCGCTGTAATGCCAGAAAACTGATCCTCCTCTCACCTTCTTGTTTTTCTGGTAAAGGTCTCGTAGCAGAGCCTCCAGCTCGTGCTCATCAATGTAGCCGTTTCCATCCTGGAAACAAAAAGCACAAATGTTACTTCATTTCCAAACTAATGCAACAGGTTTGAGGGAAAAGCGTCACAGAGGAGTGTGTGTGTGTCTGCAGACGCAGGCAGCAGGAGAGTCCGGAAAACATGAGCAGGACTGTGCAGAAACACATAGATCCAGAAAGAACTGAGTGCAGAAACCAGAGAGCTGAAGCACAGAGGTCACAGCTGAAGATGCAGAGCACATGAGAAGGGAGGGGAGCACGTGACCGGGAGGAACCCAAGACAAGGAGCAAAGACAGGTAGCAGGAAGAACCCAGAACCTCCTCAGAAAAACACCAGAAAACATGGAAGGCAAACAAACTGCCAAAATAACACAAAATACCCTAAAAAAATGCAGAAATACTAGTGAGTTTCTGCCCAATTTTGACTGTAATTGAGCAAAAGAACTGAAGATGTATCTAGATAATTACAGAGAAATTAAGAAACTCATCGATGGCTCTTGTGTGTCCTGTTAATGTTGATGTGGGACTTTTCTGTACCAGATATGAAAATACTGTGAGCTTTATGCACGCTTTCATATGCTGGGTCCATCTATGTCCAGGGACACCAAAGCTTCCACAAACACTCACACAACCTGCAGAGATGCATGGAAAAAGCTGGAAATGATGTCATCTGGGGAATACACAGAAGGGCACAGGTTCTGAAAGCTGTGACCAACAGCATGAGGAAGAATGGAGGCTGATAGGTGAACTCTGCAGCGTGACCCCTGATGGCTTCCTGATATTGTTGTAGCCGAAGAAAAAAAGAAAGAAGCAACAAAGATGCGTCGATTTTCTGTTGTAATGTGAATGTTTCCACCAAAGGATCTCCATAGATGTCCATATTTAAGCCCTGTAGATCAGGTTTATTGTTCTTCATAAAGAAATGGACCCTTTGGTTTGAATACAGGGAGGATTTGTGCATGTTTAGATGTTCTTTTCTGAGCTTCATTCAATATTTTATGGCTGCGATCATGAATGTCGTAGCCAAATGATCACAAAAACAACCTCCATTCACATCTCTGAAAAAGGGGGGAACTGGGAAGTTAACATGCAGCTTCTTTTTTAATTAACCAGATATGCCTCATTGTGTTTATGCGGTTTTGGGCCAAAAGATAAGCCCAAATTACTGGAAAGTTGCCTTTGGCGAGTGGCATTAGAGCACGATCTGTTTGTCCGGGCTCCCTATCAAGATGACTTCAGAGATTTTTGGAATTTTGTTGTTGTTTACAGACCCAGATTTAGGTGTCATTCTATTCTAACCTCATTTCCATTTTCCCCTTAAGGATAAAGGGCCAGGCTGTGCCCTCTTGGGGTTTGGCCTTGTTTCCTGCAGTCTTTGGCTGCAGCCTGTCAGTCATGTTGGCGTCCGGCTGACTGGCCACGCTTTGCCCAGCACACCATCACTGGGCTGCAGGGGCTGAGCTCAAAACAAAAAGATAAACTCCTCACATCCATAAATGGTGCTCCAGTCAGAGGGACAGCAGTCCCTTTCTCTATACTAATTTATAATTTAACATTCAACTCTGACCACAGAAAACTCGCAACCCTCCAACCAGCTAAAGGCTCCTCAGAAAGCAACCAGGGATGCTGACGTCTGCTAAAAGGCCCAGTTTGCTGTGATTGGTCAGCTCCAACTGACCCCGCCCCCCCGTCAGATCCCCTTAATAAAATCAGCACACTCCTTCCTCAACTGCATAAGCACATTTGAACTATTTTGCAGTTCAAAAGCCAACCGTAAAACACAGACACAAACAATAAAAGAGTTACTTTTTCTGTTCTGTTCAGGAAGCAGCATTTTGCTGTTTTTCAAAGATGCTGCAGCTTACCCAGAAACAGCATCAAAATGCTGACACAAAATGGCTGAGGCTTAATTTTCATTAAAAACTACATTAGTTTAGCGTCTTTATGTATCAACAGAAGGCACCGGTCAGCATGTTTATGTTCTCTTACAGTCAGTTGTTTGGAATTGTTTTTGTCTTTGCAAAAGAAAAGAAAAAAAAAGGAATTGTTTTTTTTTGTCTTAATGGGCATCTTGCATTCAGATCAACGTGGATTGCTTTGCAATTTGCATACAGTTATTTAGCCAGAGAGGCCCAGATGCAGCACTAAATCTTCTCTTTTGCTAAAGCCTAGTGGATACCAGCACATTCAAAATGTCCACAGGGAAAATTAGTGTTAGAAATGTTCAAATGAGAAAACTTGGGTCCTCAAAAGCTACTTTTGCTGTTTTTCATGCAGCTGAAAAAAAAAATATATATATATAATAAAATGCAAACAAAGGTATTGTTGCATCGCTTTCAAAATCCAATTGTGCATACAAATAAATTATTAGCTGTCTAGCAACACAGAAACACAGAACTCCGGTTTTCAAAAGATCCAATGCAAAACTCAATTTTCTTTGACACTTCATGATAAACATATGGATTTTTAGAAAAGTAATGTCATATTATGTGGCTTTTTGTGGTTGAGTATGCAAATATTAGCAGGAGACTTGTGTGTTTCAATCTGCCCTCATCTGACAGCTAAAAACATCTGGTCATCTCTCCTTTAAAACCAGAATACTCATTCAATAACATTTTACCTTCAAAAGAAATGTAACTAAATTCTCCAAGTCAAACCTTAAAGGGCTTGAAATTCCTCTCTGATATTCTAAATAACATTTATATAGGTGGAAATAAGAGTTATAAGAATGTAACTTTACATAAGTAATCATTCACAAAGCTCCTGAACAGGATTTAGCATTTTGAAGCCAGAGTTCACCCATTATGGGAAACATTTTGGATGTTTTTGAGGAGTAATGAGGGCTTTTTAATTGCTCTGTTGGATCTCTGCTGCCCGTCAGTGGAAAATGCATCAGTTTCCAGCTTCACTCCAGAGGAGTTTGTTCCCTAAACATGCCCTGGGCCGCAGGGCTCCGGCTCACAGGGCTCAGCCTAAGCAGCAGGTGAGCCGCGGGGCTCTGCTCCTCCCCTGTTGCATCACGCTGCTCCCTTTGGTCGCTCCCCACCTATCGACTGCTAATGTGGAAAACAGGGCCATTAGCGGAACCGCGGCTCGGCTTCCTGGAGCTGTTTACTCCGGGACAGGTGTGCAGCCTAAGTCATTTGGCTGGTGGACAGGGAGCGCCTCGGGTGCAAAAACAAAGAATTTGCATATTGATGATTTTCACAGAAAGCTGCTTCCGAGCAAACAGAACCTTACAGATTTGACTTGGATACTCTGACGTTTTTTTTTTAAAAGCTGCATTACTTCTGCCTCACGCTGCAGCCCTCAGGTGCAGCTCGGCCAAATTAAAACCAAATTCCCAGCAGATGGATGTTTATACAAAGTGTAATTTCATCAGCATTCAGCGCCAGCGTGCTCGTACCAGAGGGAGCTGTTACCATCCATGTTAGCACCAAAGTACGGCCGCACGTTGCACGTTTATCAGAGAAAACATCAGCAGGGCACGAGGCTGGACAGGGAGGCGTCCGGCCAAAACACACAGACAGCTGATATCTGGTAAGAGAAGCTGCTTCATGTGGAAAGCATTGACAGCCTTACCTTATCATAGTATGTGAAGATGGAGTTGAACTGCTCAGAAGTCAACTTGACGCCCTGTAAATGCAGGATTTGACTTAATTATCAGGCGATAAACTGCACAGACCAAATGATACGAGCAGGTTTTTACTGGGCTGCCGTCAAACGCTGCTCTGAAAAGCGTTACATGCCTGGAATTTGAGCAGGAAATTCTCCTGAACGGGAAGAAGCCTGTGGAAAAGAATGACTTCATTAGTGGACACAGAAAGAGGTTCAATTATTAAATTCTGCTGACAGTGAATGAACGCCAGGAGGAAATGTGATTCAACATCTATTTTGTGAGCAGAAGCGAGGAAAATTGCAAATTACCTCGCCATCTCTGAGAGGCCCAGCTTCCCATCTCCATTCAGATCAAACATCCTGAGCTGCAAACAGGAGCAGGACAGAAATGAGGGGAAGGTGCTGATAATTTTACGCAGTCTACCATTTCTGCAGCAAAAAAAATTATGTTTTTCTTTCTGTTTTTGTTACATATCCACAATTTGTTTACTAGTTTTGGAGGTCTAAAGTAAGCATCAATAAAACCTTAAAAACTCAAGCAAAAAGCATCATATTTTACAGCAAAAGCCCAGAAGGAAACAAATACATGAAGAAAATAGAAAAACAACAGACACCTGGTGCAGATCTCCATAAAATAGCTGTAGAACCTGCTGTGTTTGGTTGTTTTCACCGAAATGTTTGTTAATGCAAACATGCTCTAATGGGATTACGTCTCAGGAGCTTTTACAACTCCTTTTTTGTCATTGTTGATTAGATTCAGGTGTCAAACTAATCTAATAATTAAGAAACCCTGAGCCATCTGCTGACCAAAATGTTTGCATAAGTGGTCTGTAAACTTGGGCTTCCATAGAAAACTGTTCAAAGCTCCCAGAATACATTGTGGCTGGTCTGGGTGTCTTGGTTCCCCCCTTCCTGCCTGGGGGCTGCTGGGATTGGCCCCGGTTTGTCAGCCTCTGATAATTTTTCGCTCAAAACAAAAGAAGCGAAGGGTTTGTGTCTGAGCTTCATGGAGACGGCTTCGGAAAAAACCAGGTCAGCCGAGCTCCGGGGCTCCAGGGGCGAAGCAGCTGTCGGCACATCTGGGCTGCGGTCGGACAACACGAAGGAGCACCACCGCCCCCCCCCGGCCCTCTGAGCCCACTCAGACCGGTGGTGCTCTCAGTGTCTCTGTCCTCTCTCAGCTCTCAGCCAACTTCCTGCTTCCCGCTCATGTCCCCCCAAGACCGAGGATGGGTTTACGATGCACCACGTGTTCCTGTGCTGCTCAGAGAAGACACTCTCCGGCTGTAGAGGGTGGTTAGAAGTTGGGTCTTACTATGGTCTGTGTGTACTCCTGCAGCTTTTGGTCATCATAGTGTCTGTTGGCCTTCTCCAGCAGGTCTGAAAGGAAACCCTGAAGGAGAACAAAGAGCCAGGTCAAAGGAAAAAAGATAGGCGGATGGTAGCTTTCACATCGAGTCAAATGCGTAAAAGGGCATGCAAAACGCTTTATTTGTGAGTTTTCTAAAGGTTAAGAAGAACAAAAGCCTGTCAAAGGAAAGAAGTTTGAAGAAGAATCAAAAGCAAAGAAAGGCTGGATCAAACGAAATTTGATGGAGGGAAAGAAACAGACAGACAGAGGGGGATACAACACTGTTGTGGTGATTTGTGCTGTTTTGTGTTTGCCATGCAGAAAAAGATACCCAGGCTCGTCCTAAAACAGCCCTGAACCAGTGAGCCGCCTGGCGCCGAACGTCAGATGTCAGCACGCCGCTCTGTGGCGAGCAGACGCCTGGCGCCCAGCACCACATCTGCCTTTGTCCAGCCGAGTGGAAAAGCTGCACCTCAGCGCCTCGTCTGCAGCTGCCCGGCTGCAGAGCATCCCCCCCCCCCCTGCTGCCCACTCCCCCAGCGCCGGCCACCGGCCGGGCGGGGCTTTTGCATCTGGACAAACACATCTGGGGCTGAACTGTGAGGAGGCCCCTCCTGGATGCTCACATGGACTGAACACAACTGATTCAACATTCAAACGAGTCCTCCAGGCTCTCGGGCAACTTGACTGACTGTGTTTACTCACTTCAGTGAAATAATGATGGCAGGTTTGTGTGTCCGTGGGCTAAATGCGGGAAGGAACACGGCCATAGTTAATGGCTGCAAACGGGCCCAGCCAATAATGCCCTCAGGCTGGAAACACTTCTGACGTTGAATCAAAATAAGAGAAACTATAACATCTAACGGGGTTAACTCGTCACAGTGAGACAAACCAGGACCGAATGGTATAATGATACACAATTCTGCTTTTGAACAACAATGAAAGCTCACAAAATAAATCCCTCTTATGCATAGATGGAACTAATGATGCTGGAAAATGGGAGGGAAAGAAGGCTCAAGAGAGAGTCCTCTACATGGTTCTGAGCTTTATCAATCCAGCAGAATTAAGTAATTTGAATGAATCGAAGCATCAATCTATTCAGAGCAGCAGTCACAAACTTTGTCGCCTCCCTACTGGTGACGTCACAGGCTCTGACCAATCAAGAGAGGCCAAAACTCAAACCTTCTCCATGTCCAATATGTGTCACATTATGTGTTCAGATTCTAGAAATATTTATTAACATTACCAGAAAAATAAATGCAAGTTCATGAATCATCTTTAATGGACTGTATGGACTTTTTTTGTCCTTCATTTGCCACCTAAAACCCCCCCAAAAAGAAAATTTCTTCTAATAGCCCCAAATCAGGTTTAAAAGAGGTTTAAATACCAGGATTTAGTCGTGAAATAGGCTTAAAACAATCAGATCTGAGGTGATGAGGATATTTAAGCGCACAGACCCTCTTCAAACTGCCTGTATTTGCCAGTGAGGAGATGGAGAAGCAGATGTTTGCAGATGTTTGTGACTCTGAAGCTGAATATGGCGTGATATCAGCCACGGGTACATCAGCGACGGGAGAATTAAACCTGAACATTTAACTGACTCAACCGAAGGCCTAAAGTACATGAACCCCCCCTTTACTAAGATAATGGACATTGGATGGATCGGTGGTGGAAAGCCAGAGGCGCTGGTCCACAGAGATGTGGAAAAGTACAGAGGAGTCATTCCTCACTGTCTGCTTTGAGTCCCTCCAAATCGATGAAAAGTTTCCTTCAGGATTTCAGTGTCTCTGTCCAGAGGCCATGTGAAGATTTAAACTAAAGATGAACCCATCGATCTGCAGCTTTTTGGTCTTTGGTGTCCAGAAACAAAAAAAGAAAGGGGTGCAGCTGATTTAAAGCCCATTAGGAGTCATTCTGACACCTTGTGGCTCCACCTGATCTCACATTATATAGGCACAAACTCTCTGATGTTCTGGGAAGTCATCGCACAAGACGAGTCACGCTTTTAAAGAAAATGAGCCACGTTTTCATGATTTAAGGGAAAAGCTTTTTAAAGATGTTTCCTGACATGGAGAAGTTGTAAATCAGACCATAAAAAGAGAGACAGTGGCAGCAGATTGGTGGCAGAAAATGAACCGGTCCTTTTGTGTTTTTTAGGTTTTTGCTGCTTTAGGTTGCGGTCTGTTTGGATCTGTGCAGTCTGTGGATGCAGAAGGCTCAGTCTCAGGCTGTTTGAACAGCGTTTTCACGGGTTTTGCTCTCATGAAATCACAGCTGGGAGAGGTACGCATTCAACTGCACTAAACTTAGCAGCGAACTCACAACTCTCTCAGCTCGTGGTGACATTTTGTGTGCACAGAGAGGGTCAGCACATCCGATCGGCCTTTCCAAACTGCCATCTAAACGCTATGAAAACACCAAGGGTTTTTCTTCCTCAGGCCATCAGCACCGGACTGGAAACAGCTGCCTGACGAAAATGGGACCGTCCAGGCAGCTGAAGAGCTAATTATTCACAAACGATTCAACATTTCGATTGGAAAAAGCTGCAAAATGTCTGTTTATGCACCAAAGCTGCAGATCAGTTTCCAAAAAAAAACCCAGAGTCCAACTCAGCTTCTCAGACAAGCTGGAACCTGATCAAGGAGAGAGCAGCCGTGCTGCTGCCGTCCAGTGTTTCCACGCTGTAAACTGAGCTGAAGTGACGCCTTACTGGGCCTGCTGTGGCGTTTGATTAGGCTCAAAGGCAGCGCTCATGAAAGCCAGAGTTTAAAAGCTAAAGAAATATGGAGTAGCGTTACCAAACAGGAAGTATTTATCAGGAGGGAGAATCTGCTGCCTGTCAGTGGCACAAAATTATAAGTGGAGGAGGTTGAGCGCTCAGGGGAAGGAATGGAGTGTGTTCTGAGTGTGTGCATGATTAGTTTTTACCACCTGAGATGTGCTGCTGTCCTCTTTAAGAGATGGGACTTTAACAGCTCTGAGCCTCTGTTTCACATGTCACTGCAGAGTCCTCTCCACAGCAAAATGGGCTTCACTCGCGTAGACCGATTCATTTCGAAACAAAAACAGGACACTTCTGTCCAATTCGGACCTCCTCACACAATCTGCCTTCAGATGAAGCGCGTAAACAGGAGAGCCGTGTCTGTTTTCTGCCCCTAAAAACACCTTTTACCCAGTTTTCATCCACGAATTCAGAAGGTTTTAGAAAGGATGTTTTCTGTTGATCGTGACACAAGAACATTTAGAGGATCGTTAATGCCAATTTCTTTCCATTCACTTTATTGGTGCAAATAAATGAACATGCAAAGCAGCAGTTTAACACACACACACATACAGATGAATACATGTGAGCTGCTTTAGGCAGACATCGGGCTGCCTGACAGCTACAGAGCAGGCTTTGTACTCTATTGGTGAGCATGTGTCGGTGTGTGAGGGAAGGGGAGAAAAACGGGACAAAAATCAAACGGGGTTTGACAACGCAAGCGGATTTATAAATCAAAGGATGTTTGCGATCAGACGTGAAAGTGATCAGAGTGAACCGGAGCGGGATACTTATCTACCTTCAGCTCATTGGCCTCGATGTAGCCGCTGCGGTCCGTGTCATATCGCCTCCACGCCTGCAAGCAACCGGGAGACAGAGACAGTTAATAGCTCCTCCTCAGCACTGGCGCAAAGCACACAAAAGCTGGGGTTTACATTTCTTCCCCATAAACAAATCCCCCCCGCTTGCTCGCCGTCCGGCCGGCGGCTCGGTTCTCCTCGGTTCTCCTCTCCTCCAGAGGTAACGACCCGAGAAGCGGCCGGAGAGCCGGGACGTCATTTTAATGAATGTTTTAATCTAGCAGCTGTCCCTGTCCAAAGAAGGGCTCCTTATCAAAGATGGATGGCCTTCCCCCTTCTCCTCCGCCTCCACTGGGCTCTGCAGAGAGGAGCTTCAGTGCTGTTATCCATTATACATGACTCTGAAAATAGCAGCTCCTGCTTCCTCCTTCTAACCCTTTAGAAACCTGCCCGCTCCCTCTTCCTGCCCCCTTCCAACAAAGGCTGATTAATCCCCCCGCTCTTGTTTTATGTTCTCAAACTCTGGCCCTCAACTTCCCATCGACATTTCATTTACGGCCCCCCCCCCCTCGTCCTCCCGTTTGCTCTCCGCATCCTTCTCCACCTCCACCCCCTCCCGCTCACTCGTTCTCTCCCCCGGTTTCATTATTCTGTCTCTATTTGACACGGCAGACGAGGAGAGCCCCCTCTCCGGGTGTAATTGGTTTCTAATTGCCTCCATCCTTTCAGCGCCGCCGATCCAACATGAAATCTGCCATTTTCTCTTACTGTATCCTCCGGAGGTGGAATAAATGATTTCCTTTTTTCCACGACCTTCGGAGCATTTTGAGCTTCATTTATTATTCAGACCTGGCAGGGGCTCAAACTTAAGACATTCTCGTGTAAATGGTTTCTTAAAAATTCCAGCCTGAGTGCTGCGCGCTGACAGAAACAAGCAGACGTTCCTCTTTTCTGCTCGGCCTTGCAGCCAGTCGGTCACATACAGCTCATTTTATGTGTCTATGCTGCCTGTTCGGCTGCTCATCCAAAATCTGTCAGATCCAGAATGTCCCCTTTTTAGTCTTATTTTTGGTCATTATTGCAAGAAAATGTCCAGAGAACAATTAATACTGACTTTAGGAGCTTGTTAAGTTTACCATTAGTGGTATTTTGAGTTATTTCTGCTTATTGTGTCAAAACTGGATCTGCATCTTAACAGTTTTTGATTCATTCCTCAATTTTCTTAGTTTTTTGTTAGCCAAACTGGCTGTTGTTGAATTTTGGGGTTATAGCGGTCGTAGGGGTCCCCTGTATTTTTGTGAGAAACAACACCAGAACAACTCTTTCATTCAGATTCTAAGACTCACTCTCAAAATAAGTAAAGGTTCACTTTTTGGACCACATGAAAAATAAAGCATTTTCTAAATAGCGTGCTTCTGCATCTGAACTTTCTCCCAACATAACCTTTTTTTTTGCCTTTCTATGGGATTAATAAAGGGAAAAGGAAGGAAATCAATCAACCTCAAAGAAAACCCAGTGAGCCCTGGCTGGTGTAACGCTTCACCAAAGAGGAGGATTAGTTTGCTGGACCCATATGATCCAAAGACGCTTTCCGGTCACGTCGTTGGGTGAGGTGGAAACAGTTCCAGGTGTTTTTCTGAGCTATTTCGCACACTTCTGACCTGCAGCCTGCAGTAAAAGTTACATCAATCGTTTTCCTTTTCCATTGACACCCTCAGCTGAGATTTATCCTGCATGTCCACAAACCTTTACAACCCCCCACACCAACCCAGAAGGAGGCTGAATCTGACATGAACAAGCTTTCTTTGGAGTAACATTTACATCCCCAGTGATTAACATTGACTGTTTACTGATCCTGGATCTGCTAAATCAGTCCTCTGAGCCCCGAAGCAGCTGGCTCTGGGCTGTTATAGATGCATTTTTTATCCACAAAAACATCAGAATTCCAGCTAAAAGCTCACAAAGAACTACATGACCACCAAACGCAGTTTAACTAAAAAGAAACACCGTATTTTTAAAGGGGTTCCATCACATACAAGGCGAGAAATCCTCCATATTTGTCTACGTTCTGTGCTCGGCTACTCTGATGCCTCACAAGTGGGAGCTTTTTACCAACACGGTTCACCAAGAGTTTGGATTTTTAGGGAATTCCTCCAGTGAATGTTGGCAGGAACCCCGGAAATCCCCCATTGGCTGAGGGGGTTTGATTGGCTGGAGCCAAACGAGTCTTTCAAACCCCCTCCGGTGTTTGGAAGCATCATGGCTGACGCAGGCATCCGATCTCTCCTTTATCCCTTTACATCAGCGCTCTCCTCATTTTCTGGAGCAGCATCTGCCTCGTCTTCCGTCATCTGCCGTACTCAGCCTCTGTTGGTGCTCATCCAATTAACCAGTCACTGGGGCTGCCGGGGTCACCTGATTTGTAGCCCAACGTACAGCTAACACGCATAGAAATAGCATCTGGCACTTGGCAGTCAATGTGCAGCCATGTGTAACTGATGGCAGCAGTCTGCGTCTTCCTGTTCCAGACTTCATGTCACTAATTGGTACACCACCAACCACCAAAGGGAGTCAACCTATGAAATCAGCCGGTAGGTGGGAGTGGGAAAATGCAAGCTTTCCACAGCTGGCTGACTCGAATTAATGACAATTCACGGAGAAACGAGGAGCTCCCGCTCACCGGGAAGCAAAGCGCGGAGAAAAAGAGCGGGAGGAGAAGCTGCCGGGCGTACGGGGAAACAAACAAAACGCAGACTCACCGCCATGAACTCGGCGCTGGAGCTGACAAACTGTCTGAAGCAGAGCAGGAAGTTCTCCTCAGTCGGGAGGATCTGGGCCAGCTAGAGAGAGGTGACAGGGAGAGGGGAGCGGTGAAGACAAGATGGTGGAGTGGACGCACTGGGAGAAAGGAAATGGAGTTTTCTTTGTGCAAAGACTCAAAGTGAGACATAAATAATAGAATCGATGAACTCAGCAGCAGCTGGGCCGTGCCTAAGTCCAGGGGTTTGCTTATAATCACAGATAACGCCGCATAGATTTGCACACATCCTCAATAACGCTGATTTTCTCAGGTTGTAATGTATAGGTGACCAGTAGGGGCAGTGTCAAGCCAAATCGGACCACATGTGCAGGTCAAGGGGTCAAACTTGACGGGAAAGTCTTTGTCTTATATCTTTTCAACCTCACAGTAATAAGTGTGCTTCAGAAAATCCCAGAAACAAGACGAAAACTTTCAGAAAATCGCTTTTTAAGGCTTAAGTCGTCAGGTCTGCCCTCTGAAAACGGGAGAACAGAAACAGCCACGAGCATTTCTGCTGCTGAACTGTGATTAAACAGCGGGGAGCATCCAGGCCCAGCGCCTTCAGAAATCCCCCTTCATCATGTACTGACAGGACTTGTTTTGAAGCAGCAATTATTGCTGGCTTTTTTCCTCGCATTTTCTTCCATTTTCTCCCAGAGAATGAAATAATAGTAGGTTTATCTCTCATGAATATTTCGCAGAGATGCATGAACATCGATCTCCTCTGAAGCCTCTCGGAGAGTATTTTGAGCTTCGAATAAGATCAGATTTCTTTGTTTGCAATTTTCTCACAGTCATTAAAACCCAGCGAACACTTCTCCAGAGCTCCTTGCAGTTGTTTTTTTGTCTTAAAAATCTTAACGAACATTTTAGCATCGAGGTTAGATGTGCAACTAGTCGGCAGAGTCGAATATTCATGTCAGAAAACTGCACCTATTACATGATATGATTAATTCAAGTCATTAAAAGTCAGTTACTTTGAGCTTAAACGGTGAGCTAATCCAGAGAATACAGACCTGTAGGGATCGGAGGAGTCAAAATGTTTGACTCTATAAACAAGAAACTGTTATTGTTCTGTTTTTAATAAGAAAACTCTTAGAATTGCAGATTGTTTTGACTAATTGAACTTTACTGCCCCTTTCCTACAACGTGAATGTGGCAGGAAAATGGTTAAGCAGCTGGGGCCCAGCAGAGGGAGCACGACTGGAGAGAGAAGAAGGACTTCCCCTTCCCCAGGAAGGGGAAGTGGATTTAGGTGGGGGGGTGATCCTGAACAAGCCCTTTGATACCAGGTGGTCATCTGAGGTGAGTTGGCCTGTTTTTTGTGTTTATTAAAGGACTTTTGCTGAGTTTAGTTGGTGTTTAGTTTTTTTTTTCCAGCTGTTGGATGCGTATGTTTGCTGCTCAATGATCAATATTCACAGAGTTGGACTCATTTGTTTGTAGCAGTTTCTAGTATTTACTTTGAATTCCTGACAATAACATCTTGGGGATCCTTCCTATAGGCTGGAGAAGAGAAGTGACTTTACAGTAAAGGGAATTTGATCTGATCAGATTTCCAACTGCAGTAGGAGAGCTAACAAGCATCAGATTTTTCCTCCTCCTCTTCTTCTTGTGCATCCAGTTAACTCGTTGAACCTCAGAGGTTGAACACCACGAGTCACAATGTGCAGGGTTTAGAGTTGTAGGGGAAACATTCACTCCTTGGTTCTTGGATTTGCACAGGTCGCCTCTTTCTGAATTTACTGCCATCAGTCAGAAATTAAGATTGCAAAGGCTCACAGATCAGCCAGCATTTCATCTTATCTGACCGCCTCTGTAACTAATTTAATTGAGACAAATCTGGCGACATTAAAATTAGCCAAACTGTGAGCCTGATCACTGGATAAGTTGAAAAGACCTCCCGACTCTTTAACAGCCCGATGAGGTTCCCTATGTTTTAGATCAAGCCTAAAAAATGTCTTTGGATTTGTTAAAGACTTCCTGTTTCCCCCCCTGTGGTCTAACTGCTTCCTGTTAAGTTAAGGGTTGATTTAAAATGGTGACATACATCTTCTCATTTAAGTTTTGCCAAGAAAATGAAGTAAAAACAACATAACTCTGGGCTGTCCAGCCTGGTTTTCCTCAGGGACTTACCTCCGACATCTCAATGCGTCCGTCTTTGTTCTTGTCGAACTTCTGCATGAACTCCTTCATCTTTTCTCTGAAGATGGGGTTTGTCGGGTCCTGCAACACATGGCAGAGGCGGTGAGTAAAAAACCGGTCCGAGTGGACCTGCGACTGACCGGCGGTCCCTGAACTCACCACTCCTGCTCCTCTCCGGGCAGATTCCAGCTCCCTGAAGAAGTTCTCCAGCTCTTTCCCCTCGATGTATCCATTACCTGCGGCAGACGGAAGACACTGGGTGTCACTGGATCGCATCAGAGACCTGATCCCCGCTCACTTTGTCCTCCCATCGATTCAAACGCCAGCTTTCCTCCCTTCCCTCTAATAGATGCCACTATTGACTGGCTCGACACGAACTGATCACTGCTTGTAGACTAATGTGTTCACGGGGCTTTAAAGTAGGACGGCCTTTAAAAAGAAGGATCTCCTTTATGTTCTCCAACGATCAATAGCGCATTCAAGGGAAATTTCATTTAGATATATAACCTCATATTGGTGATAGATGATGGCAAAAAGCTAAAATAAATGGCTAAATGATACCAATCATAAACAATTTCAACGTTAATCGTGTTTTTAATGGAAGCTTTAGAGATTTATTAGCCTGTTTAGTGTCATAATTATATTAAATAAATATTTCTTGGATTTGATTATTTTATAGGGGCGTAAAGTTGCTTTTCTTCCTCCCTTATAGTGTTTTATTCGTATTCCTGATGTCCTGGTGTCTTGACGGAGCCCATTCAGAGGACAAATGGTTGCGTGTGCCTCACGCAGGTAGTGCAGCGCGGTGCCAGTGCTCTATCTGAGCCCTGCCGAATGGCCGGACAGATGGCCCCAAACGATGCGACTCGCTGCTTCAATAAGGCCCTGGAAGGGGAAGCCGCCTCATTAAACTCCAGCAAAGATTATTACGCCATCCATTTCCTCTCACTCGCACTTTCTTTTTGCTGTTCTCGACTATTCTCCATTCGACTCCTTTTTGGGGGAAAAAAAGAAAAAAAAAAAATCCAATCAGCGTCTTGGCCGTCTTTGTTCTGTTGGTGAGAACGTGTGTGTTTGTGCACGCACATGTGCAGCTCTGATGTTATCAAACTCATGAATAAAAACTCTGATGTTTCAGTAAGTGGGACAGCAAAATGCCTCGCTGCCCCCCCCCCCCCACCCTGCGGGGCTTATTGACATTTGGTGTTCTGGAAGGAAAACGCCATCCCGCTTTATGATTAAACAAAGAAAGAAGTGATGAACTAAAAGGCAAATGGAAAAAAATGACAGTGGAAACAGATTTACAAGACGATTATTCCAGCAATAAATGCAGGCCGGCATCCTCTCCGCAGAGCTTCTCAAAGTGCTTTCTGTTCTCATCAGCCTTTAAACAAAAGGGAAGTCATTATTATTTTTCCCTTCTGTTAATTAGTATGCATCCATGTTGCCTTAAATTGTCCAGGATACATGCAAATGTGGTAAATAAAGCATTTTGCATATTTTATTTCCTTTAAACAAACTGAACAGAAACCCTGAGAAGGTGTCTTCCTGCTCTGCCATCAGATGGCCGCCCGGATAAAAGGGCCTCAAAAACCCCTTCAGGTCCAAACCTCCTTGGGGTTCTGCGTCACTACGGTCTCGGGAGACTTATTTCTGATGCTAAAAACCAACCCACAACACGGAGAAACTCTCAGAGCGGGCAGCT
>JABUIW010000140.1:142140-159766 GCA_013363375.1 Menidia beryllina | reverse complement strand
TGTGTGTGTGTGTGTGTGTGTGTGTGTGTGTGTGTGTGTGTGTGTGTTCGGGGAAGACTGGAAAAGATGCAGATGGATCAACTTGTGCCGCTGTTGCATCATCCTCCTCATCCTCATCCTTTTCCTCCACGCACGCCTTGTGTTTGATCCGTGGCACGTGCACGGATGCATGCTTTCACACAAACGGAGACGCTGGTGGTGAAAAAACGGTGTTTGCGCTCGCGTTCGTGTGCCTCTTCAGTGGCTTCTCCATCACATCTGTGTGCATCTGAGCGTGCAGCTCCCCGAGCCTGTTCGTCAATGTGTGTGAGGCTTCACAGACTTAATTAGAGCTCACACACTAATCACATTTCCCACACAGCCTCCAGCCAACAGTGATTAGCCCACATAACAAATGTAAATTATGTTTTAAAAAAAGGAAAGGCAGAAAAAAATGGTAGTGAAGGGAAGGGGGAGGGGCAGTTCTTCATTAATGAGCAGTCTGCTGTGCAGAGACTCACAACTCACAACTCATCCACCGCGAGAGGTGATAATGTTCAAGATGAAGTAATAATTGTTTAATGAGCTCTTCAGTCTCCCAGCAAAAACACACTATTTGCATGCAAGGGAAATCTTTTCCATGCAAGTTTTGTTTGAAATCTCCAGCAGAGGACTCACACAAAGCCCCAAAAAGCTGACAGTTAGGGACCCTGAAGCCCCCCAGAGTTCTGCTGGGGGGCTCCCATCATGCACCTTTCTTTCTTCTTCTGCACTTTTAGCTTCAATCTGCTAGTTTTCCTTTCTGATCCTTTCAGATCATTTGGTATTATTTTTGTTGATACAGTGAATTGGAATGCAACTAATCAATCAATACGCTCACAATAATTCACAAAGGTTGATGTCACAGGAACTGACCAATCAGAAACGAGCCACTGGTGGTCATACTCTCCAGGGTCAGAGGTCATGCGTGTCATACTTTGGGTGCTTCAGTTCTTCAAGCCTATTTTTTTTTAGCACAAATATGAAAGTTTATAAAATTTCAGTTAAAAAGTATTTTTATTTTATTTTTTATTTTAGGTGTGCAAGCACCAGAATATGATCACAACGCAGCCTGAATCTGAAATGGCCCCTAATACAATTGAATTAAAAACATGAATCGAGGTCCAGACGCAGATGTAAACCGCGCCGCAGTGCTCCTGATTTGTAAATGTGTTTGTTTTGTTCGGCTCTGTTCGATCATCCGTGACAGCGCACATTAAAAAACGATTACCATTTGTTTGGTCATATGACCATAAGCATGAGAAACTGCAAAGTTGCACTGAATCACGTAAACTGTGCCTGCAGCATCGAATGGGCTGGTTTTTGGTGGTGGGGGGGGGGGGGGGGGGGGGGGGTTGTGGTGTTGTGGGGGGGGGGTTGTTGGGGGGGGGGGGGGGGGGGGGGGGTGGTTTTTTGTGCTTCTGAGTGCTGCTGCTTTTTGGGTGCAGAGGCAACTGCTAGCTCTGAAAAGACGCTTTTAGCTGACCAGAGGTTGGAAATATGTCATTTAATGAGCTTTTTGGATTTGAATCTCCATGCAAATCAGCTCCAAGGGGTCACCTCAAAATTTGGAAGTTCAATTAAATCCTGCATTTTGCGGAGGAACATGTGATAAACAGGCTTCTGCTCACAGGGCCGGCGAGGTTCGTCCTCAGGATTTATAAATGCTCATGATTCAGTCACAAAAGGCCACAAACCGGGAGGAGGACCAAAGTGGATCTACAAAGAAAATCCTGCTTGCAAATCAATAATTGGCTGAATTTCTTCAGCGTTCTCTGCGTCGCTGCAACAGCGTCTCGCGAAATGGGGTCAGACTTTTTCTGGGCTTTCTTTTATCCCCCTTCAGAAACCCAGCCAGCCCTCTTTCTGCTCTCTGAAGTCAGTCGTCTGTGGTTTGCGAAGGACTGCCGTCACGTCTGGAATCTGAAACGCTGAAGTCGAATCCCTCGTCATCTGTGACGCTGCCGCACCAAAACCAGAATCTTCTGAGGAGGGCTTCCTTCCACCTCTGCCCCTGTGCACGCCGTTAGCTGTAGAAGGTGAACAACAGCAGGGAAAAGGCAGCTTTTCCCACAAAAACTAGATCAGCTGGCCTCATTACTCCAGTCCAACAACTCCTCTGTGGGATCATCAATGAGAATGTTGATTTGAGGCCGAATATGATCAATAAGAAATGCTTCACATCTGTTTGGGATGATGCAAAAGAGGTGTTTCATACACAGGTTGATTATCGGATAAAAAACATCCTTGAACTGAATCATAAAAAGCACAGAGGTGTGGACCAACAGTAAGGCCAAGAGTTCATCGAGGTGATGCCTAACAAAGAAGCTACGACTTGACTTTTAAATGGAGCATGAACCTGCCGTCTGGCTGTTTTGGGATTTCAGCGTTCCCATCTGTGGTTTAACAACCTGGGCTGGTCACATGACCATAACCAGTTATTACGAAAAAACAAAACACTTTTGAGTTTGAGCTTGTGGCTCTAAGGGGTGTCTAAAGTATAATGTTTCCAATAGTGGTACTAAAATGCTTTTAGAGCAGTTTGTGTTGAATTTATGTGATATGTCAGAGTTTTAATGTCATTACTATAACTACAATAATTTTATTAAGACTTCAGGAAAGTGTGTCAGCACCATGAAAAGGCACCTCAAAGGGTTTTTAATGGAAAGAAAACAGTCCAGTTTTATTATATAGCTACAGAAGACAACCTCCTCATCAACTGACCTGTGACAGAAACAGCCAAACAGGGATTTATTCTCTTCTTTTCAGAGCTAATTGAGAGACTTGACGTCTGTACTTACTCCAGCTGAGAAGATGCTGGCTCCTCTCTGCATTTGTGCTGTGAAATGTTTTGGTTTTACAACCACCACAAAGGTTGCTGCTGCTGGATAATGTGAGGTTTGTGCTGCTGGGTGGTGTTTTATATTTCCGGGGGTTTGAAATGCGCCCCGGCTGAAGGTGTTTGCAGGTAAAACCGACTTGACCCCGTCCCCCGCCATTGCAGAGTTGAACTGGACGGTAATTTTCCAGCTCCGCCCTGCACGCCGGCACAGTGCTGACACGCCGCTGGCAGCCCGCCGGCTTCGGACGGTCAGCAGAGACCTTCCTGCTCCTCTAGAGCTCCTGGTGCTGGCTAAAGAATCACAGAGGAGGCTGCAGAACCGTGCGCCTGGAAAGGGTGAAAAACCTGACCGTGTGATGGCGTTTAAGAGTGTTAACTCAGCAGAGCCGCGCCACTATTTCCTCAGCTTCTCTTTGCACCCCGTGACAATCAATACCCAGCCCTATAGGCTCAGCTGGCCCGGAGCCAACAGATGGATCAACATTAGGCTACGGACGAGGCGTGTCGCCGGCCGGAGGCCGCGGTGGAGCACGGCTCACACAGGGCCGCGTGCGTCTGCGCCTCGCAGCTATTTGTCGTCCGGCCGCCGAGGGCAGGTGTCGGGCTCGTGTCGACGGGGCCGCCTGCTTCATTTGAATTAATATTTCAGCTCCACGCCGGGCCGCACATCCACAAGCTGTGTGGATGAATTATGTAAGAGGAGCGGCGCGGGGCACGCTGCAGCCATTTCCACTTCATCTCAATCCGACGGCGGCCTCGTCGGTTTGAGGTGTGTTTAAAGTGAAGGACTCGGAAGCGTGTGTGTGTGTGTGTGTGTGGAGGAGTTTATGTTCTGTCGGCAGCGAGGCGTTTGCCTCCGCGTCCTGTTCTGTGATGCTTCTCATCCCTGAAAGGGGAAGAAACTCCTTTTCTCCTTGAACAAGAGTTTCATATTGACTCATTTTGTGCTGTCCACACACACACACACACACACACATATATGTGCACTCATCCATGACAGAAAATACCAGAGCCCAGATGTCATCAGCATTTTTTTTTATTTGACAGCAGCATGAAAATTAATTACTTTATTCTGCACTCGGTTATGTAAGTGTGCTGGTTTTCAACCTGAGCTAAAAAAGACAAACACAGGACAGGAATGAGGAGGTCTGGATGACAGAAAAATGCCCATAAATGAACAGCAAATAGCAGCCTTTAAGATGTTCAAACATCCTGACCTCACAGAGATTAAACAGATCAGAGATTAATCAAAAAAACAAATGGAATGGAGCAAAATGAACCTGTAAGATTTCCATTCTCATGGTGGCAAACGGCCAGAGAGGTGGACTGCTGAGCTTGGATTTTTCGACCTCTCCAGCTCAAATGGAGGAAGCGGTCAGAGAGGCTGGTGTCCGACTGCAGCTCAGGCTGGAAACTGCAGGTATTCCAGCTTTTCCCAGTGTTACAGTGTTATGGTCTCTAGATTTACAAATAAAAACGAGCCAGCCAATATCTTTTATTTACATGATAGATTTCAATAAATCTGCTTTAATGATTTTTTCATTATTTCACAAATAAATACATAATAGATCAACGTTATTTTGTTCATTCACAGTATAAACTCTAATTGACCTGGAATGCAAGTGTGCCAGTGCAGATTAATACATCAAATAGGTTTTAATAAACAATCACTATATTTCCTATTAATAGCAGCGAATGTTAAGTGGGTTCATTTACATATGAAGACCACTCTCTAGCATGCAATCTTCTCATCTATTTTGCCCCTGCATCTCTGTTTTGGAGGAGTAACAGACATTTTGCTCTGGGTTTTCCCCCCCTCTGTATAGAGGTCATCTAGCCATCTAAACATCCATGATGTTTTGGTTGAGGTGGAGATGACATCCACTCCATCTTCCCACAAAGAAAAGGGGCAGTTTGCATCTTGAAAACTGAGGGTAGGGCCAAGTGCATTTGACCCAAATTTTAGGGGTCACTTAGCCTTTCTGTTGGGCTTTGAGTCTAAAAACAGAGGTATGGAAGAGGAACTGAGCTTGAACCGGATGGCTAATAACATCAAAGCTCAGCAAATAACATAAAAGATCAGGTAAAAAAATGATTACAAAAGAATATTGACTGCTGACAAGTAAGACCCAGATTTAGATATCTGGGGGAGAGCTGCCATTAGTCTAACAGATGCAAACTTTGTTCATGAGGTTTCAGTTTGTTCAATTCTTGCTCCACAAAATATGTATAAAGCTAAAATAAAAGCTTATTTAACTTTCTGAACCTTTCTTTTTCCCCACGTCTGCCATTTCTGATGGGTTTTCTGTCAAGAAACAGAGAAACCGTCTTTTCTTTAAGGCAGCTGGAAGAATACAACTGGATCTGCAAACCTGGAGGAGCTTTTCTTTGACCTTCCTTTCTGTTTTGCTCGCCGTTTCATTAGATTTAAACCCCAGAGCAGCTTCGCTAGCCTTTTTGTTATCTTAATCAGTGTGGCGGATAACTGTGGGTTTTGTCAGGGAAGACTGTAAAACATTGATTCTGCACCAGGTGTTAAATTAAATCCAAGTGTTTTTAGAGATCTAATGATTATTACCGTTATCGGGTCTGGTTGTGTGCACAGCCCCCAAATGGAAATCACATGCAGATAACTACGAGCAGTAGCTAACAAGCTTGGTTTTGTGCTTTTAGATCTAAAAAAAAACATCCAGCATCCGGCTGTGCGAATGATTCATTATTAGAGGATCCATAAACAAGTCCTAAACCATCAACATGAGTTTCTCCAACTCAAAAACTGACTCATCACATTCTCTATGTGCTTCAACTCTGAAGCCGACAGCTGTACCCAAAATTAATAAAAACCAAACAATAAAAACCTGACCGACTCCCCATCTGCACATACGTTCGCTCACATCTAAGAACCCTGCAGCTGAGCACCCCCAGCAGGGCTGGAAGTCTGGTACATTAGTCAGTAAGGAGACGCGGGATGAAGCGGCTACAGCTGAGAGACGAGGTGGCGGACGAGCCTCTGCAGGTCCTTAGCCCGGAGCTCGGTGGTCTGCAGCACCTCGGCGTGGTTCGCCCTCTCCCTGCTCTCGTAGTCCACCACCACCTTGTTGGTGATGAGAGACAGACCCAGGACGCGAAGGCCACAGTGCCGAGCCACCACCACCTCCGGCACCGTGCTCATACCTGGAGCAGAGCAAAGGGATGTTAGAACGTCGTCTCTACCAGTCGGCAGCTTTTAGTGGGCTGTCTGAGGAGCAAGAGCAACACAACTGGATCCAAACAATTGTTAGCATTTGAAATAGAGCACCCAGCGACTGAAACCTCACCCCGATTTGTATTTAAAAACATAGAAATGGTTTTAACCGGGCGGCGTGGTGCCAGGGGTCCTTTCAGGAGTTAGCATGTTCTCCTGTATTTGCAAGAGCTCTGGGTTCTCTCCAAAAACATGCAGGTTGGGTTTATGTAACACTTTAAATTGCCGCTCGGAGGGACAGTGTGTGTAGTTTCTTTTTGGTGAGTTCTACTTAAATTCTGGGAATATTTATGAGCACTTTTAATATGTACTTTATAGCAAATGCCCAGGACAGCTCATCGATGTTCTTAAGGTTCTAAAAAGGAAATAAATGTATTAAATTTGCCTTTTTTTTCCATCTGAAAATTTTACTTCAATCATTTTTGTTGTTTTTTGAAGAATTAATAAAACTGCATGTAAAAATATTAAATGAACAACAAGACGGCCTTTGGCAAAACTTTGAGCCAGAAAGCAGAGAATTATTTTTACCGATTCATTTTTGTTCCAACCCTCACAGACCTGGGTGGTGATCCAAAGTACGAGTTGGTGCACACAAGCGGCGGGAATAAGTTTCCTTTCCCTTTTTATTTCACCGCTTCCTACAACCAACTGAGACACCCCTTTTAGGAGCTTTATTTATTTTTTACATGTCCAGCTTAAAAGGAGCCCTCTGGCAAACCTCAAGCTCACCAGAGGGATTGCGCAGCCTCTCTGGCCTGAAAACACTTTGGGATGCCCTAGAAGATGAAGAGTACCTCTTAGGAAAGGGATGTCTCACCTTTCTCCAAGACCTGAACTCAGATTAACACACTCTAATGCCATATTTTACCGTTACACATTACTCAGGCTTCATTGTTTAAAGGCAACAATGTTTAGCTTTGGATAGCTTGACACCTGGAGTTTGTTCAGCTCATACTCGGTATCATTGTGCAAAGTGAATAAAATAATTAGCACTAAGGCTGATAAAGCAGCCACATCACCGTCCCCAAATGAGTACCAACATTTCACAGATGGCAGCAGCCTGGAGAAACACAGCTGAAAACTCAGACTTCTGCTCAGGTGTGGGAAGAATAAAGTTATGGCATCCATGAGGATCGTCTGACGTCATCTTGGTTTATTGGTGCTAGAAATTATCACATCTGGATTCCAGGGAGCAGCTGAGACATGAAACCTGACTGCAGAAAGACCCATTTCTAACTGTTACATTGGAGAAATGTGAAAAACATTACCACCAGGGTACTAATCAGGAGAAATTAATAAGTTAAAAGCGACTCTAATGACTAGTAATAAAGTATGTATAGATTCGGTACTCTTTAAGAAAATTGGATACCTTATTTAGTATGAATATACTGTAGCTAGAGACATTTTAGAGCCAAGCAGCCATCACTGTTATTGCACTTTAAGGTAATTCGGCTTCACATCAGAAACCTGGTGGCTGGGTCCATCTTGTATTTTACCGTCTTTGACCGTTACTATTTTATGGAAGATCAGCCAGACTGACCCCAATGTTGGAAAGAAAATAAATCTATTCATTTCTTTTTCCCTCCAATATTAGTGTGCACAGCCATTTGATGGCAATTAAAGACTTAAAGCACATGAAACATTAATACTTTCAGACATTAATGGACGCCCTGATAATCAGAGTAGAATATTCATCCAGTTCTTTACAAGCATATAATGTGGGATTGTTGTGTTTAATCGTCAATTGGGGAAATTATTCCAGTTTAAAATAAAGATGCTTGTCTGTTCTACGTTTTTATGAAGGAAAACTCAGCTAGAGTTTGCAGCAGTTGATAAAATTAGACATAGTTTGTAACTGGGTTTGAAGAATCTGTGTCTTAAAGAACAGAATATTTTGGAAACACATTCTTTGAAAGAAAAAAGATGAGACTCAGTTCAGTTACTTTGCAAAGACTTTGGGATGGTCCTAAACTGCGTGAATTCATCACTCCCTGGCTGCTGCCTAGTCAGCTTTCAGTCTCACGTCACTGTGGGTAAAACCACCTCAACACCATCAGATAAGATTTATCTTCACATCACCGTGAATCCGGTGAAAACCGATAACAAATTTGAGGGTTTGCTGACAGGAAAATGTGATTTGACGATCGTCGTTTCGATCCCATCTAATTAAAGCGTCAGTTTGTACTCTTGACTCTATTGACGGCTTACAGAAAGCTCTCCTGGATGCACTGCAGGCTTTTAGAATGGGATGGAGTGAGGGGGCCCAGGCAGAGCGGTACTCACCCACGGCATCAGCCCCGAGCGTCTGCAGGACCTTGCACTCCGCGATGGTCTCGTACGTGGGTCCGGCCAGCATGCAGTAGACGCCCTCCTGCAGGAAGCCGTCGCAGCCCTGCTCCTGCGCGGCTGTCCTGGCCAGGGCCCGCAGCTCTCGGTCGTATGCGTCAGACATGCAGGGGAAGCGGACCCCGAACCTGCGGCGGCATTTCATTCATCAGCCGGACGCCGGGCCCGGACCTCAGCAGCCGTCAGAGCCTTACCTCTCATCGTTGTGCCCACAGAGGGGGTTCTGCCCGGCAAAGCCAGGCATGTTGATGTGGTCTTTGATGAGCATGATGTCCCCGACGCTGTAGGCCTCATTGAGCCCCCCTGCTGCGTTCGTCACAATCAGAGTTTCAACCCCCAGCAGGTAGAAGACTCGCACCGGGTACGTCACCTGGAGGGGGACAACAGGACACGTCAGAAACAAGAACGCACCCATTTGGTTTGTTAACAATACAAGAGGGAGGCAACAAATTACACAAGAAGTTGTTTTTACTGCAATTAAATCAGTAGACAATAGGAATTTGATTAGTTTTTTGTGACCGTATGAAACAGTTGCAGCTCTGTGCAACGATGTGCTCTTTCACGTTAATTGTCTCCAGATAACATTCAAATTAGGCCGTTTTGTTATTTGGTGCTGAAGCATTTTTAAATCTTTTTTTTTTTTTTAATAAGGTCAGTGTTGTCACTTTGGGATGCTGCCCTTTATGAGGGCGGGTTGTGATGCTGGTTGACTTGTTGCTTTGTTAGAAAAGAATCCTCAGTAGGAAAAGAGACGAACAGACGTTTAGTGGGTTATTCACGTTTCTGTCTCTGTTAAGTTACAAGTAGAAACATTAATAAAAAGGAACTCTTAGCATATGCAAGCGTAATGGAATGCAACAAGACTATATGCAAATATTTTGTCTCCATATTTACCCAAAAAAAGCAAAGAAAACCAAATCTGTGTTGGACCGTTGAGGCCAAAGAGCTCGTTGGGTTGGTACAAAAAGGGGCTTGATGACAGTGACTACAACAAAGGGCAAAGTATAACTCAATTTCACAGAAAACCACATGATCTGTTGAACGTACACCACCTTCAGTTTGCCTGAAATGAAACCACAATATTCACTCTCAAGGAGTCAAAGGCCAGTCCCATGATGGCGTTATGACACCCACCAGCTTCTACAGCTGATCAGTCTGCACAAAGTCAATTTTTAGCCAGAGTTGTAGTTAATGGTCTGTCAAGCTGTGATCAAAAGTCATTAAGACATCAATTTACACAAAGAATAAGGGTGTCGTAAAACCTTATGAGTCACACACACACACACAATGTGAAAGTCTAGTAAATTTAAAGAGCAGTAACCTGTTCTGAAGGCATGTCGGTGTGAGCTGGAGGAGGAGTGCCTTCCCCACAGCCTCTGTCTTATTAAGGGAGATGTCACAAAGTCAATCATGTGTCTTTCAAAGAGACTCGCTGTGTGACTAGAATTACTGAGTTAGCTTTTCAGACACGGCCAGGGTTTAAAGATTAAGTCACTTCTGCAGAGCCGGCGAATGTTTCCTCAATGTGACTGACAAAGTCAGAGTTTAAACTGCCGGCTTTGCCTCAGTTACCTCGTATAGTATATCATTTGCATCAGCAAGGTCTTTGAGGAGGCGGGTTGGCTCGAGAAAGAAATTTAACAGAAGCTTACGAGACCAATTAAATCAGCAGAAATTACAAATGCATTTAAATCTGTGCCTACGAGAGCTCAAATATAGATTATTCAAATTGTTAATTACCCCCCGAGCAGCCAAGGGACCAAGTAAGATGGACAACTTATGTAATACAAACAGCAAAATGTGTCTCAGATCCTAAAAACTGTCAACATCAGACTTCTGTGCGTAAGACGCCATCACGAGTCCATTTACTGCCCTGCTTCAATCTGGAGGACTTAAGCTTGTGAGGCCAAGAATGCAATAAACTACATGTTTGACCACCAAAGCAGACCAAAATCACAATGAATCATCATGAAAAAGGCTTTTTCTAGCCATTATCACCATTTCTGGACAGCTTTACATTCCAGCCTTCATTATATCCCAAATTTAATAGAAGGATATTCTAAATTCACAATGAAAAACAATGTCAGAGAAATCTAAGAGACATATTACTGTGCACAAAATGTAATGAAATATTTAAGGAGGCACCTTCTCTTAATTGTATTGTAAATTTTAACCGAACAGACACACACTCCACATTAAAGGGTTGACTTGCAAGGCCATTTGGATGGTGTGTGTGGTCCACATTGGAACATCTCAGTACAAACTCAACACACAGCCATTAAATGAACAAGTCTTCCCTCTTCAGTGCCGATGACCTGGACCTTTGGTTAATAATTACTTAACGCCAGTGTCCACTGCTTCACAACGTTTTAATAAGGAAACGAATCATGTAAAAAAAGTCAAATTACAAAGTCTAGCTTTAAAGATTTGTTCACTCCTATTTCACTGAAAGGCAGCAGAAACAGAAACTCCCCACAAGATCATTTAAAACCCGGAGACCATTCATTTGCTGTGAGTTACCGTGTGTGTGTTGTAGCCCTCGTAGAAGTGGAAGCGGCCCTGCATGCAGACGCACTCGCAGCCCTGCAGCCTCCCGAACACCAGGCGGCCTGCGTGGCCCTGCACTGCACAGCACACAGCACCAGCACATCGTTACTCGCATCGCCTCTGCTTTCTTCTGCCTTTCGACTCTGCGCTGTTTTTTTCTAGGTTGATCGCTCTTCTGGTTCCATGTTCTCTGCTCACCTTCTCCTGGTTTCTGCTTCGTATTAGACGCTGCTCATTATTCCAGATTTCCTGCTTCCTCTTCACTCCCTTCACTAATTATCCTCACCTGCCACCACTCACCAATCATCCCTCCCAGAGTTTTAGCTCCATGTTCTCTCTCCGGCGTCGTCAGATCCCTGCTGCTTTCCTCCTATTTTTGTCTTTAGTTTGCATTTCTTCGTGGTTCTTTATCATTTTGCGGGATTTGGCTTCTAAACTTTAGTTTCAGGTCATTGTCTATGTTCAACTTTTGTGAATAAGTCAATATTAAGTTAAACTCCACCTGCGGTCGGCAGCTGAGTCTGCAAAAATCAAATCCTTCCATGTGAAGAAAGGTTTAAAATAATTCAAAGTAAATTCCTTTGAGCAATAATAAATGTTTAACTATTCAAATGTTACTGATCACAATGTGATATATGACACAGAACCTTCTTCCACAAACACCAAAATGAGGAAAATTGAATCAGTTTTACTACTTTACCAAGCATTGTTTTAAAAAAAAAAGGCCAAGATCTTATACTTGGATTTTTATATTTGGTGACAAATTATTTAAAATGACAAATCCATATAAGAATACATGCAAATAGGATTGACTTAAATTGCTCAGGTTGTGTTATAGCCATGTGAGTGGGGGTCATTTTACTTGAATAAAGCTCTACGAATGCTTGGTCTGGTATAATTGCATGTGAAACGAGACATTCTGGAAGGAAAAGGACACCTCCATCCTCATTTGGCTGAAATGTGAAAAAACCTTCCGAAAGAGTTTGGAGTCCACAGTCAGACAACAGTTTGCAGACGGGGAAACTTCAAGGTAATTGTTACCAGCCCCAAGAGTGGAGAAAGTAACAAAGGCTGTGACAAGAACTGATTTGAGAAGTTACAAAGAAACTGTGGGTGACCTTTTTAAAGCTTAAAGGTTAATGTGCTGTTCTTCCATCACTGTGAGAAAACAGAGCCGTGGAGAGCAGAGCCGGGAGCACAAACTCTGAGCTGCCTGTGGGAATAGTGTGTGGATTATGAGATTTTCTTTGTGAAGGGAGGAAAACACTACATTGTAGAGGAGAAACGTATCCCAAATGTAAACACGTCATGGTTTGGACTGGTTTTGCAGCTTTAAATCCTCACTCACACCAATTGTGGAGTTGTTGACATTTCAGGGAACATTATCCAGAATTCTATAGTCTGATTTAAAAACTTTGAAAGTGGTCGATGCAACTTACCAGTGCTGGTGGGGAACCGAGGAATGTCCTCGTACGGGAAGACGTTTTTGTCTTCCAGGAGCTCTGCCAGGCCCCCCAGGCCGGAGCCACAGATGATGGCTACTTTGGGTCGCTTCTCCGTGTGGGCCAGCAGCCAGTCCGCTGTCTCCCTGTAGTCTTCATAACTATAACTGCAAAAAAAAATAATACTAAATTAAAAAAAGACAACATTTTCCCAAGAAACACAAATCGTCCATCCCGAGTTGGAAGAACCAAGCCACAGAACTGCTTCTACAAAAGTGTTGAAGTGGAATGGTTTATGTGACCATTACTGAGCCTGAAACATCCACTGGCAGAAACATGTGGGCTAAGAGTGTGTGGATGTAAGACACACCTGCATTCGCACATATTCTGCAGCAGAACAAGCTCTGCTAAACCTCTGAAAAATAAACTCTAATAAGGTGCAAACTAGCCTCCTGGCAGTCCGCGCGGCATTGTGTCACAATGACAGAAAACCTCTGCCAGGACAGCCGCCATCATCAAGGGGCTCTGTGTAAAAGCCATGCATCACACTCATGGCTTTTCGTTCTGTTGTAAAAGTGGGCGCACCAGCCGTAGTATGTTGATTTGCTTCGGCTCGCCTTGGGGTGCTGCGTTGAATAAAGACTGAAACAGTCTGTAATTCTGCTCATAAATCTGCGCGGGAAGCTATCACCTTGTTAATGTTTCCTGCGTGTTTGGAGCTTTGTTATTAAGACGGAGCGACCCGCCGGGCTGCAGACCGATCTGGCCCGGTGAGTCTGGGCCCATTTGGGGGCTGTCATCTGGGATGACTGCTACGTCTGCCTAGCCTGGGGCCCTCGGTCTTTCCATTTTTTTGTCCTTGTAGTTTCACGTCGAGCTAACAAACAGATATGGAACGTGTTGCCGACGCCATGAGTTTAAGCACGCTAGCTGGACTATCAAGTTAAAGGAATGGATTTTCAATACGAGGCATAGTGAATGAAGTGTCCACCCAAATATCCACAGGGTCTGTGCATCGATCGGTGCTAAAACGGGATCTGGTGACCCTATTGCTCCAACAATAATATTATGGAAAACAAGCATGCATGGAGGAAATAAACAGAATTCAGATTTCAGGACAATTAAGACCCATTTAGTGAGCAGTGCTTCATGTTTTCAGGTCAGCTTTTATCAGATGAATGTGTGTACTGTTGATCTGTGTTGTATTTGTCTAATCGAACATCTTTAATGAATCCTGGCTCACAGAATGAGCAGAGTGTGCTTTTCTGCTTCCTGTGTCTGTGTTTCTGCCGGTGATGATGGGAGTGCTGCTTGGAAACCACTCAGAGACACAAAGGTTAGTGCTCTGACTGGAATTAGTGCCTGCTGAAACTGGAAATGAATGACCAGCGTTCACATGATCCACATCTGGTTTTTAATGGCTGATGTATGAATCACATAAAAGTGAACGATGACAAAAAGAGACACGTGCAGCCAGTTACATGAGCCCCCACACAAAAAAAAGAAAAGTTTAAAAAGAAAGACTATTTGTTTACATTTGATGTAAAAAAAAAAAAGAATCCATTTACTTCTGCTAAAGTTTATGTAGAAACTCTTTAACTTATTGTGCATTGCAGGATGATGTTTGGGTGACTTTTTGACCAAACTGTTAAAAGTTGCTCTGGCTGATGATAAATAGCACAATGAACCAACAGATGAATCTATCAGACAACTAAAAAAAAGACGATTTGAAGAGATTGAAACAGCTCTTTAAAAAAAAAAAATTTTAATTTAAAATGAAAATTGTATTTAAACTTAAACGGCAAAATATACTTCTGCTTTCCTTTTTCGTCTTTAATTTTTTTGCACTGACATTTGTACTTTTGGGACAGTGAGTGAAGTTACTCCTGTGAAAAGCAGTGCGTGGGGTGACGTGGGAGACGCATCAGCTGGTCAGTGGCAGCTCTGTTGTGACCAGAATCAGGAAGTGAGCGTGCGGAGCTGTCCTTGGTGCTGGGGCTAATCTGTATTCCTGCTTCGGAGCAGCCGGAAAAACGGAATGTCCTTCTGGACTCCGTCCAGTTCTGAGAGCACGAGTCGGTTTGACGGGGCTGCCTCCGGCTCTGAGGCTCTGGGGCAAAACCACCCGCCGGATTGTAACCTGACGGGGCAGGAGGAGCCCAGCCCGGCGTCTTATGGCACCGGAAAGCAGGTTTCAATGGCACGAGCTGCATTGTTGTCACATTCCACCTGTAGCTCAAGCGACATGCCTACGTCACAGGGGTAAGGAAAGCCCCCATAGGCTGCTGTAATCCTTAGAATAAACCGTCCCATTATTTAGAAGCTGTTGACAAACTGCATTGAGTAATATCCACTAATAATCTTTACGCATCGCTTGTGGTCTAAATTCTGACGATGAACATCCTGACAACCGTGGGGCTCATTTCGAGCCCCCCCAGACTCCACCGACACCCGGACGGATCGCTCCTACCTGCAGCGGCTGGAGGATGAGGCCGCTTCCATAGCTGGTGGAGATCTGCGTAAAAGGCGCCGTTTGCGCGGCTTCTGACGGGCACTTTCCGTGCGCGGTTTCACGGTGCTTCCTGAGCGGCTGATGGGGGCTCTGCTGATGCGCACGGAGCGGCGTAGGTCATGCTACGCGCTGACGTCACAACACATAGGGTGACGGGGCGGGGCTTAAGCAGACGGCCGGTCTCTTTGAACACGGTTAAATCCAATTTTCTACCAGGCTGGACAATCCACTGATCCGTTCACTGGAAGTGACAAGGCTGGGAACGCAAAGGGGGGGCTATGAGGGGAGGACAGGGGAGAGCACAGGGATGGGGGACCCCAGTGAGAGGTTCCCAAACATAATGCTCCCATGCAGAAGTCCACTGGGCTAAAAGCCAAACGTGTAAGGAATGTTTAATGTATGTTAGTCTGTGAAAACAGAATCCCACCCCCTGTTCCCATCTCCCACCCGGGCAGCAACAATTCAAAGTGCTGTCTCATGGCTCAAAAGAAAAGAATGGAAATGATGGTGAGAGAAACCACTCACACAACCTAAAATGAAGACAATTCAAACGATGAAATGCACAAAATGGTGTACCGACACACGATGATATGGACTCCAAGTATCTCACATGACGGGGAAGCAATGCTTCCAGTGTAGCTGTAAACTGCTTTAAAGGGCTGACAAATGGAGGTCATGAATTCAATAACATGCACTGAAGATTGAACAAAAACGGCAAGAAAAAGGTTTCACAATCAACATATTGAAATGAGAAATGACGCTCCAAAAAGCCCCGAAGTCATCCATTCAGACTGTGACCCAGAGTTATTATTATAAGGAATGAGGTTGAAACAAAAAGTCTATAACAATGATGATCAGGGTCAATTTGTCTTTAGTTGAGAGGAAGATTCATTCGTAACATTCTTTCAGTGTATCAGTTAAAAACATGTAGCACACTTTCATTCAAAGGAGATTAATGGATTTGTACTTGTGTTGATTAAACCGGAAAATTCTGCTCTGTCATCATGCTCACTGGGGCTTCAAATCCCTTTTGTTGTCCTGCTTGGCCTCACGATGACCCTCTTGAACTCACACACAGAGCTGCTGGTGGCTTTGTATCAGTGTGCGGCTGCTTTGGTCATTTTTTGGCCTTTGAGTGCCATTTAGTGCAGCACGTGCTTATTAAATGGAAAAAAACTAATATAACCATTTTATTTAGTGTTTTTATTGTGAGCACATCTGCTTCTAACTCCAGGAGCATGCTTGATTAATCCTGTTACTTTCAGTGAAACAGTCCAAAACGAGCTCAGATGATGTGAAAAAAGAACATGTTTACATCTTTATTTGTGTATCATAAGAACAAAACTATAATAACCCATAAAGTCTGAGAAAAGGAGGAAAAATACACCAAATCTGCTTATACCGTCCAGTTCAGTCTTAAAAAAAAACTTTAAAGTTAAATGTTTTCATATTATTCAGCCTGTAAAACATTTGTTTGTGCTACTACTAACAGCATCTTGCAAAGAGGCTTACATTTTATATCAAGCTTAGTATGTGGACGAAAAGTCAAAAACTCCCTTTTAAATATAAGAGTAGAGTGAATACTGATGGAAAAACAGATGAAATACTAGACCATCGCAGCATGGAGGAAGAGGGCACCGATATCTCAACCGATTTGTACATTTAGTTGAGATAGACTGAATAGGAACTCAAAATAGCTCCAGGTTTCTTGGAGAATATTCCCTACAGGTCATGAAGGTCATCATTTTTCATTTGGTGTCGCAACATCACTTGCATCCAAGTAGATTACAGCTCTCCTGCTCAGCTGTCTCATTTACAGTTGTGGTCAAAAGTGTACATACACTTGTAAAAAATCATAATGTTATGGCTGTCTTGAGTCTTCAATAAGTTCTACAACTCTTATTTTTCTGTGATAGAGTGATCGGAACACATACATGTTTGTCACAAAAAACAGTCATAAAGTTTGGTTCTTTCATAAATTTATTATGTGTCTGCTGAAAATGTCACCAAATCTGCTGGGTCAAAAATATACATACAGCAACATTAGTATTTGGTTACATGTCCCTTGGCCATTTTCACGGCAACTAGGCGCTTTTGGTAGCCATCCACAAGGTCCTGGCAAGCTTCAGGTCGAATGTTTGACCACTCTTCTTGACAGAATTGGTGCAGTTCAGCTAAATGTGATGGTTTTTTTGCATCAACCTGTTTCTTTAGCACTGTCCACATGTTCTCAATGGGGTTTAAGTCAGGACTTTGGGAAGGCCATTCTAAAACCTTAATTCTAGCCTGGTTTAGCCATTCCTTTACCACTTTTGATGTGTGTTTTGGGTCATTGTCTTGTTGGAACACCCAACTGCGCTCAAGACCCAACCTTCGGGCTGATGGTTTTAAGTTTTCCTGCAGAATTTGGAGGTAATCCTCCTTCTTCATTATCCCATTTACTTTCTGCAAAGAACCAGTTCCACTGGCAGCAAAACATCCCCAGAGCATAATACTACCACCACCATGCTTGACAGTAGGCATGGTGTTCCTGGGATTAAAGGCCTCACCTTTTCTCCTCCAAACATATTGCTGGGTGTTGTGGCCAAACAGCTCAATTTTTGTTTCGTCTGACCAGAGAACTTTCCCCCAGAAGGTTTTATCTTTGTCCATGTGATCAGCAGCAAACTTCAGCC